>JAUELO010000345.1:1550651-1569253 GCA_032357855.1 Amphibolips quercusostensackenii
AGGACGAATTTTCTATCCAAAAAGACAAATGTATACCAAAAAGCTGAATTTTCGACCAAAAAATACAATTTTTAAATAAAATAGTTGAATTTTTGATACAATAATTAATTTTTAACCAATCAGTCAAATTTTTAACAAAAGAAATAGGAATTCTGAACAAATATTTTTTAACTGAAACTCTTCAATTAAAAAGAATTAACTTCCAATCAAACATAGTTGGATTCTCTTACTTAATGCAGTTCCCATTTAAACAAAGAAAACAAAAAGGGGAAATTTTTTGAAATTATGAGAAAAAAGAGGAATTCTTTAATAAAAGAAAGAGTGTGACGCGAATGTTTATAATAAACTGTTTAAATGTTTATGTAAACGATTTAAAAAAAAATTCAAAATCAGAACAAGAATTACAATTGGCAAAAAATGCAATGAAAAAAAAATGTCAATGGAATTTAGCAATAAATAAGGACTCCAGTTTTTAAATGGCTTTCAATGGCTCTTTATTCGTGGACTATGTACAGATGCTTCTTAGTGACACATAGTGAATATATACACGCTAGTATATAAATTTGTCGTTGCGTATCGGAAAAGTCGATTCCGATCGCCTTCCTTAAAATATTAAAATAAAATGTCCATCATCGCAGTCAACTTCGTAAAAAAAGAAAAGAAAAAAAAACATTTAAGAATATACGCTCACATTTTACTCTGTACACTCAGATATGTACAAATTTCGTAAAATACAGAGTCTAGTTCCGAGATCAAGGGCTAAAATAATCTTTACGCTCAAACACTTTATCGTCCTTCCGTATGAAAATACTTTCTTATTACATTTAGAGTCAGTTACAATAACGAATATTGTAGATAGAAAATTTACGTAACAATCATTTTGATACATAAAAGAAAAAAAGGAGGGAAGGTTAAAACTCGAATCGAAAACAGCACAGTGGAAGAAAAAACGAAAGGTTCCATTTAAGGCAATTTTGAGCATCACCTCCTTCAAGACAAAATTTTCATCTTGTAAACTTTAGTTGTCGAAAGATTCTTCTAAGGTTCTAGTTTTCTTTAGAATATTTTTTGTCATTTTTAATTGTTGCGTAATGGCTTTTTCGACGTTCTTCTTGCTTTTATTCGAGGCTGAGAGGTGCTCAAAAGTTTCCTCCAAGGCTTTTCGAGTCTTCATCAATCTCTTCTTCAACGCCTCGTTTTCCTGTCTCAGCGTTTCCACTTCGTCGAGACCTAAAGAAAAAATAAAGTAGGGTTTACTGATAATTTGCAATTTCGTAATTTGCCAATTGGAAAGCAATTCAAATTTTTTTTTAATCACGATTTTATCTTTGAAAATAGGGTGTCTACTAAAATCCTGGGAAAAATATTCCCTGGAAATTCTAGGTATTTTCCAGATTTGCAAGTTTATTAAAAATAATGTTTGTCGTAAGTCCTTGTAAATATCTAAATGTGTCAAAATAGTTCAGCTAGTCCTGAAGTCTATGAATTTAAATAATAATTAAATCAAATTTTTATTTTATCTTCTTATACTGGAAATTCAGAGCACCAAATTCCTAATACTTCAAGTAAAAGTCATTTTCAAAGCATTTTCAACAAGAATAAAAAGATATATGATTTTTTAACCAAATAGTTGAATGTCCAACCAGAAAGATTCATTTTCAACCAAAGTGATAAATTTTCAACCAAAATGATGAATTCAACTGGAATAGTTAAATTTCAAATAAAAAAATATCAGTTTCCAACTAAATTATGAATCTTCAACTAATATTTTAATTATAATTTAATTTTAATTTTCAAACAAGAAGATTAATTTTCTACCAGAAAAGACGAATTCTAAACAAAACACATGAATTTTTAACTAAAAAGATAATTGAATTATTGAATTGTTATATTTTCAACAAAACAAACGAATTTTCAAATAAAATGTTATCAACAAGAATTTATTGTAAATAAATAAAATAAATTAATAATAAAATAATTAATTATAGTTTTTTTAGAGTTTGAATATTCAGCTGAATTAGCCAAATTTTAAAATTAAAAACATTGATTTTCAATCAAAAAAAATTAATTTTAAACAAAATAGTCAACCAAAGTGATGAATTTTCAACTAAAATTATAAACCTTTAACTAAAAAATCTATTTTTAAGAAAAGACTTTAAATAATAGTTGGGTTTTCAACCAAAAATTAATTTTTATTTGGAATAAAAAATAGTTTCATTCAACCAAATGAGACGAATTTTCACCAATAGTTGAATTTTGAACTGCGAAAGACTTTTCAGTCCAAAAAAAGGTGAATTTTGAACTGAAAAGGATAAATTTTCAACCAAAAATATAATAGTTAAATTTTCAGAAAAAAAATTAATTTTAAACCAAAGAAAACGAATTTAAAACAAAATAGTTTAATTTTCAACCCAAGTGATAGGTCTTCAATTAAACTGTTGAATTTTCAAGCCAAAAGATTAATTTTAAGGAAAAAAATTAATTTTCTACCAAAAAGGGCGTATTTTCCCAAAAGTTTCCTCATAGTTGAATTTTCAACTAAAAATAGAATACTTAAGTTTTCAGTTAAATTATTTTTCAAAAAAAAAAAATTGTTAAAAAAAAAACATTTTTCAGTTATATACAAATTTCTGGACATTTCCAGGATTTCCAGGTTTTACAGGTTAGACACCCTACAATAGAAATATTAAAAACTAATATTAAAGTTCTGACTGTTAAAAGAACACAGCTTAAAAAACTCTTTCCAATTGGTATTAAACTTTGAATAATGGTTATTTAGCAAAGCTCATTTACATGTGAGAGAATATTAATCGTTCCAAACGAGGTTTTTTATAAATAATATGACGATGGTAAGTGAAGACGAGCTTTTACAGGGTGGCCACTCAATATAGAACACACAAAATTGAACAATTTTACACTCAGGACAATTAAAATTTGAAATATTGAACAAAAGCGTCGAAAATTCGATTAATGATATTATTAAATTAATTATTAAATTGTATAAAATGAAATTGTACAATATTGTTCAATTGAAAGTGCTGCAATATAATTTTATAAATTTCGAAGGTTTAATAAAAAATTATTGTATTTTAGATGCCAATAATTTCTAATTGTCCAAGTTTTAAATTTTTAATATGAATTTACTCGATTTTTATCGCTTCGAAATAATAATAGTAATTAAAGTATCAAAAATCTTTAATTTCTTATTCTGTAACTCACAAAAATTTTAACTGAAAACCAAACCAATTTTGAATGTTTCAATCTAAAAACAATTAAACCCTTTTAATTAAAAGTTCTCCTATTTAAAACGTTTTTTTCAATTAATCAATATTGATAGTTTCAAACCTGAAATTGCACGACAATTAATTAATACAATTCATTGATAAAGTTTTCATTTTTAAACTGTCCAATTTTTAATATTTTAATACAAACTTATCAATGCTTTTAATTTAAAATACATTTTTTAAATCAAGAAGGACTGAAATAATAATTTTAAACAATATTAATTAAAAATTTTGTGAATAAAAAATAAACAATTTTACAACTAATGCGTCTGCCCAATGGGAGTTGATTTTCCCGGTCAATTTAAAAGAATTCAAAAAAAGATTTCATTAATTTCAAACGATTTTTAGATTTCAAGAGCTTTCTAAGCATTTAAAAAGATTTTGAATATTTTTGTAAAAGAATTATAATTCTGAGTTCGTACATCAGATATTTTTTTATCATAAGAATTACAATTCTGAATGTGTATTCCAAGTCAGAATCATATTTATTTATAACATTTTCTATTATAATTCAGAAATATACTAATTTTCCTTTTTCTAAAATTTGGAAAAAGGAAGTTTCAAATTTTGGAAAATTTGTATTAAACAAAAAAAAAAGAATTTTTAAATTTAAACAAATTTTGATCTTGAACAAGTAATTTTTAAAATCTTAGGAATTCCGTCTTGAGACATGGATTGCCTTTGCAAATTTCCTTTTTAAAAATCAAAATTAAAATTATTCCTAAAAATTTCCTATTCTATGGAAAAAATCACCTCTTCTGAGACAAAATTACAATTCTTTACAAAATTCCCTGTACCAATGTCAAACTTAAATTCATTTCCGAAATTCCTGTTCCAAATCAGAAATATATTTATTAAAAAAATTTTGTATTATAATTCCAGAATATAGCAGCTACCTTTTTCCGAAATTCAGAAGAGGGAAGTTTCAAATTGTGCCGAATTCTGACTTGGAACAAGGATTTTTTGAATTACCTTTTTCTGAATTAGAATTAAAATTCTTTGACCTGATGTAAAAACTACAATTCTTAAGGAATTTCCTTTTCGAAAGTGGATCTAAAATTAAAAAAATAATACTTTCAGAAAATTCCTTATCCCAAAGTCAAAATTATAATTCTTTTGGAAAATTCTCTATTCAAAGTGAGAATAATTTCATTTCTTCAGTTCAGTGACCACCCTCTTTTGAATTATTTGTTAATAAAAAGATGTTGAACAGTAAGTTTTGATTCAATCAAGATCGACATGCGTGACTACGTTAGGAACGATGAATTATTATTTTTTAATTTGGTTTATGAGATTTCATGAAGTAGGATGCCTGCCAATGTATCTTACTTTTTTGTACATATTTATAATAATTTTTTGACATATAATTCAAAATGCTATTAGTAAATTCTAAAACTTCGGGATTTCCTACTACAAATCGAAAAAAATATCATAAAACATCAGCTGACATCCTGCAGTGAACATTTTTTAATATACAGAATCGTAGATTTTTACAATATGACATCTGATTTGTTAACATCGATTGCGTACAGTGGCAAAACATAAAAACTAGTGAGTGCGTGCCAAAAGCTCTATATCGAACTCAACTGTTTGTAATACATACTATAGTTATGCCCACCTATAAAAAACGAACAAAAGAAAATTAATATGCAGGAATGAATTCTCGAATTCATCGACTAGATGTGAGAAAAAAAATCTCTCAGTCTCAACATTTTCTTACAATACTTTTACAGAGTGTCTACCAGACAGATGACTTTAAATTCCTGGTTCTCCGCATTCAATTTTTCATTTTCATGGAGGAGGAGGAGTCAAAATATTTATTTTGTATTCAAAATGATTTTTTCTACAAATTATAATTTAGATAAAACTGTTTCTCTTTCGTCTTTTTGGTTTGAAAATGTATCTCTTTTGGCAGAAATTTCACCTTCTTTTATTGAAATTGCAACTTAGCTGATATTTCTTATTTCTTGAAACTTTGATTTTAAATATTTTAAATTTTTAAAAATATTTTTTGATGTTCTCAAGAATGTTAAAAAAATTACATTCATATAACCTTAAAAACAAATTAAAAAATTAAAGTAAGAAAGAAATATTTATTCTTTATTATTTTTATTGTTATTTGTTATTAATCTTTATTATTGTTTATTTGTAAAAAATGGAATAGTTCAATTTTTAACAAAAAAAAAGAATTATTTTCAAACAAAAAACATAAATTTTTAACTAAACCTGGATAGTTATATCATCAGTTGAAAAAATGGATTTTTGACCCAAAAAAAACTAATGTTAAAAAAATAGTTAAATCTTAAACTAAAATTATGAATCTTCAACCAAAAAAAATACATTTTTAAATAAATAGTTCAATTTTCAATTAGAAGGATAAAAATTGTAGCAAAAAAGACTAATTTTCAACAAAATACATGAATTTTTAACTAGAACGATGCATCTTTAACCGAAAAACTTAATGCTTAACCAAATACACGAATTTTCAATTAAAATGGAGAATCTTTAAACAACAAAAAAAACAATTTTTAACCAAATAGTTGAATTTTACACCATACGGAGGAATTTTCTACAAAAAACACCAATTTTCAACAAAAGACATGAATTTTCAACTAAAAAAGATAAGCTTTCAAGGAAAACTGGAATATTTAAATTTTCAGTCTGAAAAATTAATTTTGTATCAAAAATGAGTTTTTTTTTTTAAATAGTTCAATTTTTTACCACATAGATGAATTTGTAACCAAGAAGATAAAATTTCTATCAAAAAGACGAATTTGCAACTGAATAGTGGAATTTTCAACTAAAAAATGAATTTTAAGTTCAATTTTTGACGAAAAAGATAAATGCTCAAACAAGAAGATTAATTTCCTACCAAAAAGATAAATTTTCAACAAAATACATACATTTTTGTTTAAAAGAAGGTAAATTTACAAGAAAAAATTGAATAATTAAATTTTCAGTTGAAAAATTAATGTTGAAACAAAAAAAAAGAAATTTGAAAACAAAATAAAAACACTCTTGAACAAAATAGTTAAATTTTAAAAAAAATTGAGGAATTTTCAACTAACACGATAAATTTTCAACCAAAAAGAATAGTTTTCTACCAAAACAAGATAATACTTAACCCGAGAAATTAATTATTTTCAAATGAAGAAAATATTTACCCAAACATAAAATAGTTATACTTTCAGTAAAAAATATTTTATTTTCAAACAAAAACAACGAATTTTCAGAAAAATACATGAATTTTCAATTAATGAAGATATATTTTTAAATAAACATGGAGTAGTTAAATTTTCAGTTGAAAAAATTGATTTACAGACCAAAAAAAATAATTTCCAAAAAAATGGTTAAATCTGCAACTAAAATGACGAATCTTCAACGAAAAACAAAATAAATTTTCAACCAAATAGTTCAATTATCAATTAAAAGGATGAAACTTGTATGAAGAAAGACTAATTTTCAACAAAATACAAGAATTTTTAAATAGGATGATGAATCTTTAACCAAAAAATAAGTTCTTAATCAAACAGTTGAATTTTCAACCAAAATTATTAATTATCTACCAAAAAAGACAAGTTTTCAACAAAATACATGAATTTTTAACTAAAATGATGAATCTTCAAACAAAAAATTAATTTTTAACCAAATAGTTGAATTTTCAACCATACGGATGAGTTTTCTACCAAAAAAGACCAATTTTCAACAAAATACATGAATTTTCCACAAAACAAGGTAAATTTTCAAGCAAAAATGTAATAATTAAATTTTCAGTTTAAAAAATTAATTTTGTACCAAAAAATGACTTTTTTAATAAAATAGTTCAATTTTCTACCAAACAAATAAATTTTCAACTACGAAGATTAAATTTCTACCAAAAAGACGTAAATTTTCAAGCAAAAATGTAATAATTAAATTTTCAGTTTAAAAAATTAATTTTGTACCAAAAAATGACTTTTTAAATAAAATAGTTCAATTTTCTACCAAACAGATAAATTTTCAACCACGAAGATTAAATTTCTACCAAAAAGACGAATTTTGAACCAAATAGTCTCATTTTCAACTAAACAAATGAATTTAAAACCAAATAGTTGAATTTTTGACGAAAAAGGTGAATTTTTAACCAAGAAGATTAATTTTCTACCAAAAAAGACGAATTTTCAACAAAATACATAAATTTTTATTCAAAAAAGATAAATTTACAAGCAAAAATTGAATAATTAAATTTTCAGGTAGAAAATTAATTTTCAAACAAAACAAAAAAAGAAATTTGAACAAAATAGTTCAGTTTTTAACAAAATTGAGGAATTTTCAACCAAAAAGAATAGTTTTCTACCAAACCCAGATAATAATCAACCCGAGAAATTAATTATTTTCAAATAAAGAAGATAAATATTTAACCAAAAATAGAATAGTTATACTTTCAGTAAAAAAAAATTAATTTTTAAACAAAAACAACGAATTTTCAGCAAAATACACGAATTTTCAACTAATGAAGATAAATTTTTAACTAAACATGGAGTAGTTAAATTTTCGGTTAAAAAAATTATTTTAACAAAAAAAAATATTTTTTACCAAAATGATGAATCATCACAAAAAGTTTTTTTAATAAAGTAGTTCTATTTTCAAGTAAATAGTTGAATTTTCAACCAAAACAGATCAATTCTGAACCAAAAATGTAATAGTTATTATAATGCTAGTTATTTTAAATAGTATATCTTTCTCTCTTTAATCAGAAAAAATATATATGTTTAATTTCAGATAAATACTTATTTACGAGTTTGAATATAACACTATATTTCAAGATTTCCCGATTTTTTCCAGCTGAACAAAACTCCCAGGCTTTTCCCGACTTTCCCGGTCAGGTAGACACCCTGTTCTACAATTTTCTACTGCAGAATCATACCTTCTATGGCTAGCGGGCTCTCATTTCTTAAGTCTCGCAGTCTCTGGTCGCTATTGCAGTTCTCGTCCTCGCTGAGCAAATTGGTCATGCACTCCGTAATTTTAAGGGTGTCTTTCAATGGTCTCGTGGTTGTCATTGCCGCATCGCTTTCGATCCCAAGGTCGGGGGAGCAACTCGATTTGCTTCGACCAGTCGATGTCGGATAACTTAGTGGTAACCAATACTGAGAACCCTGAAAATCAGAAAAAATAATAATTTTGGATGAAATTAGGAATATTAGTCTAATCCGACTCGAAGGACGAAATTCTATTCAGTTTTCACAAATTTCACAGTGATCCTAAACCATTTCTGAGTTATAATTTTTCTTTTTTCGAAAGTCAGAAATAATCAGTCATAATAATAGATCCTGTTCAAGTTTTTTTTGGGGATATTTATATTTTTATATATAAATACAAAATTGGCCAAAAAAGCACCCGAAGAGTGATTGCCATCCATGAAAAAGAAAAACTATATTAGAACTTTAAATTCTTAAAATAATGATTTCTTTTTTAAAATATTTATTTTGCTCATTATTATTGTGGTATTTTGTAGTTTTAATTTATAAGAAAGGATTCGGTACAATAACACATTTTTAAATAGAAACTTGAAATTTTGGGAGTTTCATGGAAATCAGGGGATGTTTCAGAAAAATTCTCCAAACAGGGAATTTTGAAGGAAAATATATTTTTCTTAAAAACCCCCTACAGGGGGCGGGCTGTAAAGCCTGAATTCTCAGGATTTTCCGATGCCAAAAACAAACTTCACAGCACAAAACGCTCTCAGAACAGGAGAAGTAGAGTGACTTTTCACGAAAATAGGTAAATAATAGGGGAATAAATTCAGTTTATTATTATTAATTTAGGTACCATATTTCTAAGATTTTAAGTCAAAATATGTTGCATTTTCAACAAAATAATTGAATTTTCAACCAAACGAAATTCATAACGAAATAATTGAACATTCAAGCAAAACAGAGGAATTTTTAACAAAAAGTTGAATTAAAAAAAAAAAAAAAGATTCAGTTTAAAAAGAAAAAATTTCAACCAAGTTTTAAAATTTTTAAGCCAAAAAGACGAATTTCAATCAAAATTGTTGAATTTGAAGCCAAAAAAATGAATTTTCGAACAAGAAAATTACCACCAAAAAAGATAAATTTTCAACTAAAATTGGAATAGTTAAATTTGCAATTAAAAATATTAATTTTCAACCAAACAGTTGCATTTACAACCAAATAATTAAACTTTTAAGCAAAAGAGACTAACTTAAAAAAAAGTTACAACCTACAAAGATGAATTTTCTGAAAAAGAGTTGAATTTTCAACAAGAAAATTTATTTTTAGGAAAGAAAAGAATTCAACCGAATAGTTGAATTTTCTACAAAAATAGATGAATTTTGAACCCAAAAAGATGAAATTTCCATTAAGGAGATTACTTTTCTATCAAAATAGACGAATTTTCAACAAAATACATGAATTTTCAACAAAAAATGGAATAGTTTAATTTTCAGTTGAAAAAAAAAATTCAACCAAAAATGGACGAATTTTCAACCAAAGATATGAATTTTTAACTAAAATAATGAATCTTAATAAAAAATACATTTTTAACAGAGTGGTTCATCTTCCAATCATGTAGTTGAACTTTCAACAAAATATGAAGTGTCAACAAAAAATGTAGATATTTTACCCATAAAAAATTTAAATTTTTAATAAAAAGAAAGTTATATTCAGCCAAAAAACTAAAAAATATCATACCGAAAAGGAAATTTTTTTTCAAAAAATTATGTAATTTTCAAACAAAAAAAATTAATTTTGTAGAAAGAATTTCAACACTTAACCAAGTAGTCGAGTTTTAAACCGAAAAAGACGATTTTATAACCAAATAGTTGAATTTTTAACAAAATAATTAAACTTTGGATCCAAAAACATAAATCTCCAACAAAAAAGGTAATTTTCAACCAAAAAAAGATGAATTTTCTATCAAAAGATGAATTTTCAATAATAAAAGACGAACTTTCTATCCAAAAAGACGAATGCTCATCAAAACAGTTGTATTTTCGATAGAAAAAGATTACTTTTTAACAAAATAGTAGAATTTTTAACCAGAAGAAATAATAATAAAAATAATAGTAGTAAAAAAATATAATAAATATATAATATAAATATAAAATAAAATAAAAATAATAATAATAATAGACAGTTTAATTTTTGACGAAAAAGATGACTTTTTAACAAAATAGTTAATTTTTCTAAAAAAAAAAAATTAAATTTTCAATCAAAAGGGATCAATTTTGAAGAAAAAATATAATAGTAGACTTTTCAATTGAAAAAAATTAACTTTAAATTAAAAAGGTGACTTTTCTACCAAAAGATAAAGTTTCAATTCAGAAGGACGAATTTTCTATTCAAAAAGACGTATTTTCAACAAAACTGTTCAATTTTCGACCAAAAAGATGAATTTTGAACAAAATAGATGAATTTTAAGCCAAAAAGATCAATTTTCTACTGAAATGATAATTATTGATCTGAAATACATAAATTTTCAACCACAAAGATGAATTTTTTAACAACAAGATTAATTTTCCACTAAAAAAATACAATTTAAAAAAACATGAATTTCTTAACGAAATAGTTGAATTTTCAATTAAAGAAAACAAATTTTGAACCAAAGAATTGAATTTTGAACTAAAAAAAATCAACTTTCAACCGAAAATGGAATAGTTGAATTTAAAACCAAAAATATGAGTTCTCAACAAAAACAATGAAATAATTGAACTTCAGGCCAAAAAGATGAATTCTCAACCAAGATTAATTTCTACCAAAAAAAAGACGAATTCTCAACTGAAAAAGATCATTTTTCAAATAAAAATTGAATAATTGAATTTTGAGTCAAAAAAAGAATGTTTAACAAAAAAAATGAGTTTTATATTAATCTGATGTAATATTTAACTCGTATGATAGTTACATTTTCATAAAAAAAAAAATTATTTTCAATAAAAAAAGAAACTAATTTTCAACAAAACAGTTAAATTTTCAGAAAAAAATTCCTTTGCATCCAAAGAAAAAATAATTTTTCAATTAAACAGCTCATCTTTTATCCCAAGAAATGAATTTTTAATTAAAATTATGAATCTTAAAAAAAAATAATGCTTAAGTTGATCTTTTAACCAGGTAATTTTATTTACAACCTAAAAGATGAATTTTCAACTAAAATGATAAATATTTAACTTGGATACTTAGATTTTTAATCGACAAGAAGAATTTTTAGACACGAAGATTAACTTTCAAAGAAAAAGATAATTTTTAATATCTAAGTGGAATAAGTTAAATTTTCAGTTTAAAAAAATTACATTCAGCAAAAAAAAAAACTTAAAAAAATAGTTAGATTTTCAAACAAAGTGATTAAATTTCAACTAGAATTGTAAATCTTTCATTAGAATAGTTGAATTTTAAACCAAAAAGATCAATCTTCAACTAAGATGATGAATATTTAAATGAAATATTTTATTTTTAAAAGTTAAAATGATTTTTAACAAAAAGAGTTTAACTTTCAACCACGTAATTTTATTTCCAGCCCAACAGATGAATTTTCAGCTAAAATGACAAATTTTTAACTGGAATACTTAAATTTTCAACCGACAAGAAGAATTTTTAGACAAAAAGATTAACTTTCAAAGAAGATAATTTTCTATTAAAAAAATCGATTTTTTAACAGATTACGTGTATTTTTGAATTTTCTATTAAAAAAGACCAATTTTCATTCCAATTGTTGAATATTAAACAAGGAAAGATCTGATGAATTTTCAACTACAATGATAAATCTTCAACTGGGATAGTTGAAATTTTTATGGAAAAGAGGAATTTTCAACCATAAGGACTATAATTTTCTATAAAGAAGACGAATTTTCCACAAAGTACATAAATTTACAAACAAATAATTGAATTTTGAAGTAAAAAATGTTAATTTTCAGCCAAATAGTAGAAATTTCAATAAAAAAAAAGGATAAATTTCCAATTTAAATTCCAACAGAAATCTATTTTCTTATGAAAAAATATTTTATGCTAAAAAAGCATGAAAAATATTGACAATTAAAAAACAGACTTCCAAACTACTTTACTTTTCGGCTCATTAAAGGTAAAAATAACAATTGAAAAGGAGGAAGAGAATAAATTTTCAACCAAAAACGAAATAATGAAATACTTGAATTTTTTAATAAGTACATGAATCCGTAACCTAAGAAACACACTTATATGCCCTACGACCGTAGATGAAGTAGAAATAACTTTTCTAAATTGACCAAATTATTTAAATTATGTTAACTTAAATTTTACTGCGATTAGAAGTAAATTCCCAGTTTTTTAATTAAATTCCCGGTCAATAAAATTCCCGGTCATTTCCAGATCTCCCGGTCAAGTCGCCACCCTGAATTTCTTACCGAATGATGAAATTTCAACTCACAATGATGAATTTTCTATCCAAAAAGACGAATGTTGAACAAAACCATTGAACTTTTGATTAAAAAAGATTACTTTTTGACAAAATAGTAGAATTTTTAACCAAAAAAGACAAATTCTAAAGCAAAAATAGAACAGAAGACTTTTCAATTAAAAAGCATTAACCTTCAACCAAAAAATGGGACTTTCTTACCAAAAGATGAAATTTTAATTCAAAACGATAAATTTTCCATCTAAAAAGAGGCATGTTTAACAAAACAGTTGAATTTTCATCAAACAAATATTACTTTCTAACAAAATAGTTAATTTCCAACAAAATAATTAAATTACCAACCAAATAGTAGAATTTTTAACCAAAAGAGATGAATTCTAAACCAAAAATATAATATTAGACTTTCCAATTAACAATACTTAATTTTAAACCAGAAATAGTTGAATTTTCTTATTATATTTTATTAATTTAGTTCAAATTTGAGCGATAGAACGAGAAAAAGGGAAAATTTCTTCAAAACAGGGAAAAAAGAGGAATTAAAAAAAATATATTGAAAAGGGGAATAGGGGAAAGAGTGTGAAGTCTGCAAAAATAAATCGAGTATAATTAAACTTAGAAGACTTACGTTGTAAGAATGATATTCCTGAATATCGTCGCAAGTTTGCTTCAAGGCAGCTTCAGTAGGCACAGAAGAGACGCCACTCGAACTCGGGGCCGAATCACTAGTTTCGCAAACCACAACATGTCTTCTGAGTTCTTTATTAATTGCCTCAAGTTCCTGGATTCTCGTTCTGTGCGAGTCGTTGATATGATTCAAATCGGTGACCTCTTTATTAAATTTATCTTGAAAACTTCTGACAGCCATTTCGTATCTGCCCTCCGACTTCCTCACTTCCTGTTCCAGCCTTAATTTTTCGTTTGTTAGTTTCGTATTTTCTACAAGAATTTGACTATGAAGGAGAGTGAGGTGATCTAATTCTTTTGTTAGATTCGAGATCGTCAATTTGGCCGCTTCGTTATCCTCCTCCAGTTTCTTTATCTTCGACCTCAACTGAACAAAAATATTGAGAATAGTTTAATAAGAGGAAACTACAAGGTGGCGGTTTTTCAATCAGAGAAAAAAATTCCCGGTTTTTTCTCGGGTTGCAAAAACTTTTCACGGTCAGTGAAATTAAACAGAGTGTTTACTCTAATTCTGGAGAAAAAATTTCTTGTCAATTTCAGGTTTTTACAGGTATCTCAAGTTCTTTCAGGGATGCATTTTTTACCAAATAGTTGAATTTTCAAACAAAAAGAATAATTTCCTACCAATAAAAGACGATTTTTCAACAAAATACATTAATTCTAAGCAAAATAGTTAAATTTTCAAGTAAAAAAGATGAATTTTCAACAAAAACTGGTTAGTTAATTAAAATAATTTTTTGAAATTTTTTATTTTGTTATTATATTATTACATTTATATTCATTAAAGAATAATTCAGTTATAAGAATTAATTTTCCACACAAAAATTGCAACCAAAGTAATGAATCTTTACCAGGAATAGCTAAATTTTAAACCAAAAACATGTATTTTTAACAAAAGAGGTTTAATTTTTAACCAACTAGTTTTATTTTTATTAAAAAAAATTAATTTTCTATGTAAAGACTAAAAAAGGCAAATTTTGAACCAAATTGTTTAATTTTGATCTAAAAAAGATTAATTTAAAAAAAAATGGAACAGTTAAATTTCCAGTTAAAAAATTAATGTTTAACAATCAAAAAAATTTCCACCAAAATGATGAATCATTAGTTCAGAAGATTAATTTAATTGTCTACCAAAACACGAATTTTTAACAAAAAAGTTCAATTTAGAACTAAAAAAGATGAATTGTCCACAAGAAACTGAATAGTTATATTAACATTAAAAAAATAATAATGTTCAACCAGAGATGAATTTTTAACTAAAATGATGAAATATTTAACTGGCATGGTTAAATTTTGAGTCCAAAAAATTAATTTAAAAAAAATGTTCAAAAAAAGTAGTTAAGTGCAGTAATATAAACATACTTTTGCAAATAAAGAATCATTGTTATTCAATTTTATATTGCAATTTAAACAAAAATTAAGCACGCTCTCGAAAAAAATTACCTGATATTTTCAGGTTTTTCCAGATTTTAAAAGTGAAGTACAAAATTTTTTAAATTTAAAAATTGCTTATCACAAAGCTTAATAATTTCAGACGTATAAAATAGGAGCTTTATACGTTTTCATTTGAAAAATTTTAATTAAAGAAAGTCAAACAGCAAATTTTTTTTTACTTTTATAAATTAAACAGTTCAAAGATTTAGATTCAGTGGAAAAAAATATAAATCCACGTTATCATTTTCAATGCTATAAAATTAAGAATTAATCAATAAATTTGTAAATTTTTTTAAATTACATCATTTTAAGTAACTTTAATCTAGGAAAATTAAAAATTAAACGATTACACTTTTTTTTAACTGAACACTTTAAATAAGATGTTACATTACTTTTATTTTAGACAGTTTCAAATTGAAACTTGTTAAATTCTTATTTAAACATTAAAATTGGTTTTTGCTTTGAAAAATTTTTAAATACTCTTATAATTATTTGTTAAAAACAAAAAATAATTTTAAATGTTCCCATGAATATCAAAAAGATTTTTTATTATCTTAAAAACTTTCAAAATCCTTAAATAGCTTAAAAATTTTATTGCCACATCTTCAAAAATCTACACTTTGTAAATATCTCTTGAATCTACTTATTTCTTTTTTTTTTTAATTTTGTCATCTTGCAAAATTGAAAAATGTTGATTTAAAATTTCCTACACGCTTTTTAAAAATTTTAGGTAATCCTTTGATATTTTCCTTAGAATCTTAAGAAAGTTTTTTTTATTTTCTTGAAACCTTTAATAATTCTTAAAAACTTCTTGTTTTGAAATCTTAAAAAATCTACACTTTTAAACGATTTTTTTGGCACCTTTGCAATTTTTCAATTATTTTTCAACCTTTTCAAAACTTTTAAATATCTTTTAAAATGATTCGAACTTTTCCTAAAATATTAAAGAAATTCTGCATAAACTTTTGAACTTTCTATATATATCTTAAAATGGTTCGAACATTTCCTAAAATGTTTTCAAAATGATTCAAAATTTTTTTAAATTTCCTTCAGGTCTTCGACATTTTTTTGGCTATGTTAAACATCTTTCGAAATGTTTTCAAATCTTTTTAAATATTCTCTCAAAATTAATTTTGCAAAATAAAAAATAATATTAAATTTTCTCAGTAATCGTAAGTATATTTTTTCATTCTCTTGAAACATTTCAAAACTCTTAAAAAGCTTCTTTATTTCAAAATCTTCAAAGTTATACATTTATAGAAAAATTTGAAATCTTGAAAAGTTTAAAATTATTTTTCAACCTTCATAAATCTTCTAAACATCTCTTACACTGGGACTTTTTTTTAATTTTGTAATCTTGCAAAATTGTAAAATTTTGTTTTAAAAGGATTAACCTAATTTTTATGAATTTTCACAATCCCGAATGTGAAAAAATACCGAAAAAAAATTTCCCGGAAAATGAATATTCCTGAAATTTCAAATTCCGAAAAAAATTAAACTACCAATACGGATTTTACGGATGAATGTGAAAAAATACCGAAACAAAAATTTCCCGAAAAATGAATATTCCCGAAATTTTAAATTCCGAAAAAAATTAAACTACCAATAACTTTTATTTCCGAAATTTTAAAATACGGATTTTCAATTTCACGAAAATAGCGAATTTTCAAATTTTAAAATTCCCGAATAATTAATAGTGAAATTTTCAAATTCCCGAAAATAGTAAATTATCAAATTTTTACATTCACGGAAATAGTAAATTGTCAACTTTTCAAAATTCCCGAAAATAGTACATTTCTGAATTTTTAAATTCCCGAATATATTAAATTGTCAAATTTTTAAATTTCCAAGACTAATAAATTGACAATCTTTCAAATTTCCGAATATATTATTAAATTTTCAAATTCCTAAAAATAGTAAATTTCCGAATGTTGAAATTTCCGCACATATTAAATTGTCAAATTTTCAAATTGCCGAAAACAGTCCATTTCTGAATTTTCAAATTCCCAAATATATTAAATTGTAAAATTTTCAAATTCCCGAAAATAATAAATTGTCAAATTTTTGAATTCCAGAAATAGTAAATTGTCAAATTTTCAAATTGCTGAAAATAGCCAATTTTCAAATTCCCGAATATACTAAAATTTAAAAAAATAATAAATTGTCAAATTTTTAAACTTCTGAAAACAGTGAATTTACGAAATTTGAAATTTCCGAATATATTAAATTGTTAAAATTTCACATTCCCGAATATATTAAATTGTCAAATTTTCAAATTCCCGAAAATAGTACATTTTTAAATTCCCAAAAATAGTACATTTTTGAATTTTAAAAAATAGTACATTTTTGAATTTTCAATTTTCCGAATACATTAAATCGTCAAATTTCCAAAAATAAAAAATTGACAAATTTTCAAATTCCCGAACATATTAAATTTTTAAATTCCCGAAAATAGTAAATTGTAAAATTATAAATTGCCGAAAATAGTAAATTGCCGAAATTTTAAATTCCGAAAAATATTGAATTGCGGAATCTTTGAAATCATATACAAAAAAAAATACTTGAAATTTTTTTTCTGTTAGAATAATCTTTTTTTTTATATGAAGTATTTATTCTCAATGTTTAATATTAAATCCTTTTCTTCGGGAATTTGAAAATTTTGATTTTAATTAAGCATGTTTTGAAGTAAGCGTTAAGAAAGTATGAACAAATAGAGAAAATGTTAAAAATAGGGGAAAAAAAAATTTTTTCGAAAAAAGTGGAAAAGGGTAATAAAATCGAATTTAATTACCGTGTCACTCTCCCTGTTGAGAGTGATGAGCATTTCAGCTGACTTCCTTTCCGCGTTTTCTTTGTACTGTAAGATTTCAGCCTTTTGCTTCTTCATTTCGACAGCCATATTTTCAACATCGATTATCTTCTTTTCCAAATGTGCTTTACGTACGCTATTTTGTTTGCTTTCTCTCTTTAGTGCATGACACTCCTGTATCCTTTTTTCTAGGGAGTTTTGTAATTTTTCGCAAAACCTCTGAGATTTTTCTAGTTTCGTTATTAGAGGCATTAGTTTGTCGTCGATAGTCTACAAAAGAAATATTTGTTTATCAGTTGTAGTTATTCAAAAAGCGGATGAAGTATTTCGTTTAAAAAATTTATTTTTATTACATTTGCAGGGCTCCGATTCACTTTAGAGATAAAAAAAATGTCAGTAGTGGCATGAATTTTGAAAAAAAGTATCAAAATAGTGTCATACTTTTTTAAATTAATAAACTTATAATATAAATCACGCATGTCGCAGATCAACTAGCATAAAATAATAAAAAATATGCAGTGACAACAATTTTCTTCTTTCCAGGGTGTCTGCTCAAATCCTAGAAAAAAATTCCCTGACAATTCCAGGTTTTTTCCAGATTCCTTTAAGATTTTTCTAGATATAATTTTCCATAGTACTTTCTAGTAGTACTCATAGTACTTTCATAGAATTTTTATTTGAGTACCTCGAATTATTTTTGAAAAATCTCTTCAGAATATGTATAAAATTTCGCAGTTTATTATAAACAATGCTTTTTTTCAGTCCTTGTAAATATCTAAATGTGTAAAAATAGTGCTATACATATACAAATAGTACTATTTTTACACATTCACAATAACAATTATTTTCATTTGTGCAAGTAACTTTATTAAAAGATAAGTAATTTCTTGATAGTACAAGTTTCTAGGGATTTAATTAATATATTTCATTTGGAATTAATCATTTCTTGAATTTGCTCCTAAAGTCCATGAATTTTGATAACAATTAACACAAATTTTTATCTT
>JAUELO010000345.1:1576130-1592183 GCA_032357855.1 Amphibolips quercusostensackenii
TCAAAATTTATTATAGTATTATATACTGTAAAGCTTGAGATCTTTAATTCTCTTCTTCGCACCAATTTTAGTCTTCAAGATAAGAATTTTCAACTACTACTAACTTTAGGAACTCTACAAAATGTGTTAATAAAATATATATGGGGTCCTAAGAATGTAATTTATTTAGGAATTTATTATACTGTTATATACTGCCAAGCTTGAAATTTTTTATTCTATTCTTCGCACCAACTTTAGTTTTTAAAGAAAAAATTTTTTGAACGACTAACTTGAGAAACATTACACAAAATGTTGAACAAAAAATAAATAAGGTCCTAAAAATTAAAATGTATTATACTTCTATATACCGTCAAGCTTGAAATCTTTGATTCTCTTCTTCGCACCAACTTTAGTTTTTAATAAGAATTTTCAGCAATTGAACTTCAGAAAATGTTTAATATAAATGATTACCTTAAGATGCATGCGAAGCACTTCACAATATTTTTTAACTCGTTCAGTCTCAGATCCCGATCCGTCTAATTCAGCTGCAATATCAGGTTTCGAAACCAATTTCAGCCACTTCAAATAATCAACTTCTTTTTCTAATTCATTCTTCTGAGCCATCAGCTTTTGAATATATTCAGTCATCGTTTTCACATCGATTGTTTCGCTACCATTAACATAATTAAGTTGAATGACCTCATCAGTGAATTTAACGCTAATGCCAATATCGTTAAGTTCTTTGATTAAATCACTTAGCTGAGAACTTGCACTTTCCGTCGAGAATTCTGATTTATTCCGAGACTTATCCAGCATTTGAGAAGTTGTCATGTGATTGTGAAGCTTCGCTATTTCCTTATTTTTGCTCCACAGCTCTGTGTTTACCAGTTTTTGCAAATTTTGTGTCTTTACTTGTAATTCTTTCTCCAACTGGTCAATTTTTTGATTCTTGTCGTGCAGCTCTGCACTTTTTAGGAATAATTCTCGGCGCAGTTTTTCTTTGTCGTCGCTGAAATCAGAATTGCAAAATTCGAGACTCGCTTGGTCGTATACTTCTTTCAGTTGATTTAATTCCAACATTTTATCGTGAAGTTCTTCTTTCATGGAGTTCTTCTCACATTCGAGAACTTCTATTGTTTGTTCCTTGGTTTGTAGCTTTTCTTGTAGTTCCTGGAGAAAACAGGATGTTATTAAATACATTTAAAGAAATATTTTCTCTTCCTCTGATATCCAGTTTTTAATAGTTTTGGATAACTTCAAAAAATTATTAGTTCCTTGAACCTACTTTTAAAATCAAGCAATACATAAATTTGGACAAATTCAATAAGCTGTGATTTTTTTTAAATAGAAAAAATAAGAACCTATCTAAACTGACATTTCTTAAATTCGAGACAATATTCTTCTTGAGCTTTGAACAAATTCAGGGATCACAGTGCAAAAGGAGCTCCAAAATGGGAAATGGGTAATTTTTTTACGAAAAAAGGGAAAAATGGGGGAAGGATTATATTAATTTTATACGTTTCATTTAATTAATTTTTACACGCAGAAAAGAAGAAACAATATTTTTATGAGAAATGTTGCATTTTTAAATAATTTTTTAATGACGTACGACACTAAAGAATTTTTTTTGCCAATTGGATATAGTTACAGGGAGATGATCAGAGTTGAAAATTTGTTTCAATCTCATGAATTCCCTAATCAGAGTCCATTGGATTTATTAAATTCTCATGTTGAATTTCACAGTTGGAAATTTAAAAAATTTGACTGTTGATTTTCTTTCATTTTTATTTTCTTCAATTGAAAATTCAATTTTCGACAATAGAATTTTCAAATATTGAAAATTTAATTATCAATTTTCTTTAATCCACCACAGTTGAAAATGCAATATACAATAATTTTCAAAAATAGGATTTTCAACTGTTAAAAATTCAATTACCAATTTTCTTTAATTTTCAACATATGAAAATTAAACTTTCTCTCATTTTCAACATTTAAATGCTTGAATGCTTAATTCTAAATTTCCTCAATTTTTCAACAAATTAATTTTCATGTGTTGAAAAATAAATTATAAACTTTCTTTAATTTCCAACATATAAAAATTAAATTTTCTCCTATTTTAAATATTTGAATATTTAATTTGCAATTTTCTTCATTTTTCAACAATTGAATTTTCATGGGTTGAAAATTAAATTATAAATTTTCTTCAGTTTTTAAAGTCAATAATTATATTTTTAATTCCTTTTAATTTTCAACAGTTGAAAATTCAATTTTCTTTTAAAAGTTCAACTGCTGAAAATTGAAAAAATTGATAATTAAATTTTCAACAGTTAAAAATGCAATTCTTGCAAATTAAATAAAAGTTAAAATATATTTGAGAAATAAACATTTTAATCCGTCAAAAATTAATTTTCTTTAATTTTCAAAATATAAAAAGAAAATTCTTAATTTTCTTCATTTTTCAGCATATTAAAATTAAATTTTCAACTTTCTTCATTTTTCAACAATTGAATTTTCACGTGTTGAAAATTAAATGATAAATTTTTTTCAATTTCCAAAATTAATAATTATATTTTCAATTCCTTTTAATTTGCAACAGTTAAAAATTCAATTTTCTGTTTAAAGTTCAACTGTTCAAAATTTAAAAAAATTGATAATTGAATTTTCAATACATGAAAATTCAATTCTTGAAAATCAAAGAAAATTTAAAATTGAATTTGAGAAATAAAAACTTTATTCCATCAAAAGAATGCGATAAATGTTTAATTTTTCGAAACAGATCGACATTAGAAAATAACACTAGTCTACGTAACATTTTTTTTGTATTATGTTTAAAAACATAATAGACGCTTTCTAAATAAAAAAATAGGTTTTTATTCAATTCGAGCTGAAATTAAATTCTAAAAATTCAAAACATGAAAATAAGTATTATCAGTTTGTTTTTAAATTTATGTAAATATAATTTTTGTGAGAATTTTGAGAAAATTAAAAAAGCTTTTTGAATATTTCAGATGTGTCAAAAAGAAATCTAGAAGACTTTAGAGCAATTTTTTATTTTATAGGATTTTACAAAATGTAAGGAAAAATTGGAGTCTTTTTAAAAGATGTTCAGGACTTTTAGAAGTTTGGAAGAAATCAAGAAATATTTGATAAATTTTCGGAAATGTTTCTAAGTTTTTAAATATTTCTGATATATTTAAAACATCTTAAAATCCTAAAAAAAATTTTATTTGAGTAGAATTTTTCTTACATTTTTTAAAAATCATTCGAAATGTAAAAAAAATTACCTTATAATCTTCTGAAGTTCCTAAAAATTTTAAGAAAATTTGTTTCTTCGCTTAAAACCTTTCGAAATTCTTTTACAGCTTCTAAAGTTTTTTTTTAATCTTTAAAAATCTACATTTCTAAAAATCTTTTAAAGTTTGAAATTCTTTTTGAACCTTTTTAATCTTCTATACACCTTAAAAAATTTTAGGAAATCGTTTGAAATGTTTAAAAACCTTTATTAATTTTCGCTTGAAGTTTATTTTAAAAAATAAAAAATCATTAAATATTTTCATATGAATCTTAAGATAATTCTTTTTTTTTTATACAATTTTAGAAATCTTTTGAAATGTTTTTAAATCTTTTTAAATAATCTCTTAGAATTGCAAAATTTTGCTTTAAAATCTTTTGCTCTTTTTAAAAATGTTAGGAAATAATTAAAAATGTTTTGTAATCTTTTTCAAATTCCTCTTTAAATTCATTAGGAAACAATTATTTAAAATTTTCCCACGAGACTTGAGAAAAATTTTTTTATTCTCTCCTGAAAAATATAGTTTACCTACAAATTTTTTTAAATCCTAAAAAATAAATCAAAAAATTGGCTTAAAGTCTTCCACATTCTTTTTCCACATATTTTGAAATCTTCAAAACTTAAAATTATTCTTTTGAAATGAAACCTAAACAATTTAAAATTATCCCGGAAATATTAAAAAAATACTTCTCAAATCTTTCATAATTATTAAAAAGCTTCTAATTTTTATTCGAATTTTCAAAAATAAGTTTTTGCCCATTATTTAATTTTTCTTATATCTAAAAATGTAAGAAAATTTACAAATTATAGTGTGGTATAGCGAAATGTTAAGAACAGAATTATTTCCCATTATTAGGCAATCATTTACAACTTAAAATTTCTCTTCTATCAATAATGTTTAGAAGTATTTAGAAATAAATTTTATGATAGAGTACATTTATTTTTTTAGAAAAGTTAATATACAAAGTTGATAGTGCAGACAATGCATAGATTAAAATGTTACGTACTCGGGTTCGAAAATCTTAATCATCAGGCTCTGAAATAAATTATCCACCCACGGGAATTGAATGTTTTATGAAGCGGATATAAAGTGCGAAAGGAAACTCTGATATTTACGTATTATAAATGAAAAAAGTCAATTTCCGCTCATATTTCGAGGAAACATGTCTGAAGAACACCTCGAGTCAACGTTCTCTCGTGCGCAAAGTTTACGTCAATCTATTTTTAATCAACGCGATTTACGCTCAAAGTATCGCTAAACTGCACGAGCCACGAGATGCACTTCGTGTTCAAAGTTTCCCCTGGAATGGCAATCAACAGATGGAGCGTGTTAAAACAATATTGCGTGGTCAAATTAATATTTACTTATAATATAAAATAAAGAAAAATAAAAAATAAAAATAAAAAAAATATATATATAAACAAGTAGTAAAAATGAGGAAATCACTTTTTTTATTTCTTGCCCCTCAAACGGAATAATTTTTATTTGAAATAAAAACACTCTGAATTAAAAAAATTTAATACCTCAGACTCGACTTGAATCTGCTTTTCCAATCGAATTTTCTCCGCCTTAATAGTATCAATTTCGTCTCTCAGATCGTTTATCTTGCTTTCCATTTCCTCAAATCGTTGCTGCACACACAAAACAAACATTTTTCCTCGTCAATAAAACTCAAACACATTTTATTTTGGTTAAATGATTTTATTCAGAAAATAAATTCGATTACATAGTTAATTTATACAAAATTGATCATGCGTAAGCAACAAAAAGAATAATCTGTGTTAGTAAAAAACCATGCTTGCGTGACGAATAAGAAAATTTTAAGTAACAAAGAGAATGCGGATTAATTATGGTTTTTAAAGTTTTTTCTTTTTAAACGTTATCACTCTTATTCAGACGTGCCAGTAAAATTCTCAGAGCAGAAAAGACCAAAATTGAACAATTTTTAATGTAATCTAATTAATTTCTAATCTTCTAATTTAACATTGTTTAACGATTAAGTCTTTCAATTTTTAATTGCATAATTTTGAATAGTTTAAATACAAAATAATTCCATTCTTATGATTGTTTTTAATTTTTAAAGCTTTTAGTTAAAAATTGTTCATTTTCAAATTATTTTCATATAAAGAAAAAAATTCAGTGTTTCAATCTAAAATAGCTCAAAATTGAATCTAAAATAATTCAAAATGATATAATTTCAATCGTTATTAATTAGAAATTGTACAAATTATAAGGTTTGAACTTCAATTTTAATTCTAAACTCTTTCAATTCAATTTTTTTAATGATTTGAACTTAAACCTTGCAAACTGAAAATTGCACAATTTTGAAATATTTAAATTAAAAACAATTTAATTTTTTAAGGTTGATTTTAATCATTAAAGCTTTTAGTTGAAAATTGATCAATTTCAAATGACTTTCATCTGAATTTAAAAAATCGAGCGTTTTAATATAAGGTAACTCAAAATTAAATCTAAAATAATTCAAAATTTTAGAATTTCAATTTAGAAGTCGAACGTTGCAAACTTAAAATTGAACAATTTATACGATTTGAATTTAAATCAATTCAATTTTGTATGATTATTTAAAATTTTTTAAGCGTTCAGTTGAAAATTGTTTAATTTCAAATGACTTTCATATGAACAAAAAAAAACCGAGTGTTTTAATGTAAGATAACTCAAAATTGAATTAAAAATCATTCAAAATTATACTATGCTAATCGCTATTGATTAGAAATTCTATAAATTATCAAATTTGAATTTGAATTTTAATTCTGAAGTCTTTTAATTCCATTTTTTAAATTATTTGATTTTGAACGTTGCAAACTGAAAATTGCACAATTTTGAAAGATATAAAATTAAAACAATTCCATTTTTCATGGTTGCTTCCAATTTTTAAAGCTTTAAATTGAAAATTGTTCAATTTCAAATGACTTTCATCTGAATTAAAAAAAAATCGAGTGTTTTAATCTAGAATTACTCAAAATTGAATTAAAAATAACTCAAAATTTGATAATTTTAATCGTTATGAATCAAAAATCGTACTAATTATAAAGTTTGAATCTCAACTTTAATTCTGACTTATTTCAATTCCAAATTAAAAATTATTTGGAGTTAAACGTTGCAAACTGAAAATTACACAATTTTGAACGATTTAAATTTTAAGCAATTTAATTTTTATCGTTATTTTTAATTTTTAAAGCTTTTAGTTTTAAAATTGTTCCATTTCAAATGACATTTATCTGAATTAAAAAAATCGAGTGTTTTAGTCTAATATAACTCAAAATTGCATCTAAAATTATTCAAAATTGTAGAATTTTAATTTTAATTCTAAACTCTTTCAACTCCAAATTTTTAATTATTTCAACCTGAACGTTACAAACTGAAAATTCCACAATGTTGCAGGATTTCAATTTGAAATTATTCCATTTATATGGTTGTTTTCAATTTTTAAATCTTTTAATTGAAAATTTCTCAATTTCAAATGATTTTAATCTGAAAAAATCGAGTGTTTTAATCTAAAATAATTTAAAATTGAATTAAAAATAATTAACAATATTAGAATTTCAATAGTCATTAGTTAGAAATTGCACACACAGTTTAAATCTTAATTTTAATTCTAAACTCTTTCAATTCCAAATTTAAAATTCAAACTTGAACGTTGCAAGTTAAAAATTGGACAATTTCGAACACGTTGAAAAAAATGTAGAATTTTGAATAATTCAATTAAAAATTATTAAATGTTCGACCGTTTTGAATTAAAAATATTTACTAGGGTGGGTCGAAAAACTCAATTTTTTTGAAACTCAAAATGTAATAGTGCGAAAAAGTTGCCTTTTAGAAACACAAATCGGCGTCAAGAAAGAGTTTAAAGTCTCAATTTTTGACCAATTTTCTGTGTTAAAAAATTATGACGAATTTTTTACAGGTTCAGTTTTTGTTAGTGAAAAGTAATATTAAATTAGAACTTGAAATAAATGTTGAATTTAGGTTTATTTGAAAATGTGCAAAAAACATTTTTTTGGCACATTTTTGTCGATAAAATTGAACATTTTTTGCATAAAATTTCTTCATTTTAGGCCAAACAAACGTGAGATTAGATTGATAGCATAAAACAAATTTTTTTATCAAAATCAGGACAAAATCAAGATTTTTGCATTTTTTGAGCGATTCTCGTACCTTGCAGACCATGAAACAATTTTTTCATATAATAACAAATCGAATGTTTCTTTGATTCCACTTTATATTCAAGTCAGTGTCATATTTAATTTTATTTAAACATTTTTGCAATTAACCAAATGCAAAAAACATGTTTTCTGGACATTTTAAAATAATTCTGACCTTAAAAAATTTTGTTCAATTTCTAATTTTATATTTTTTTCACTGACAAAAACTGTACTAACCAAAAATTCGCCACAATTTTTGGTCCCATACAAAATTGGTCAAAAATTGAAACTTTGAAAGTCATGGGCAACCTGAAAATATTGAGCGACTCCTTTCAATCACAAATGGAAAAGTTACATTATCAGTTGAAACAATTAATTTCAAATAAAACAAAAAAAAAAATTAATTACGACCAAAAAGTCGTATTTTGACCAAAATACTTGAATTTTTAATAAAATAATTTAAAAAATTGATGAAATACTTAAATTTTCTGCTTCAAAAGATGAATTTTCAACTAAAAAGTTAAAATCTAATTAAAAAAGATCAATTTTCAACAAAATAGTTTAACTTTCAACCAAAGATATGAATTTTTAACTTAAATGCTGAATCTCTAATTTGAATAGTTAAATTTTCAGTTAAAAAATTAATTATTTGCAACCAAGAAAAAAACGCATTTTCACCCAGAAACAAATTTTCAACTATAATTATGAATCGTCAAAGAAAAAGATTTTTTAATAAAATTATTTAAACTTCAATAAAATAATTCAACTTTTAATCAAAAAATATGAGGTTTTAACGAATAATGTAATAGTAGGTATTGCAATAAAAAGAAAGAATTTAACTTTTAATCAAGAAGAGTTAAATTCCACAAAAAAAAATTAAATTTTCAACATAAAAATTCAGTTTTAACCAAAATATGATTTTTAAACAGAAAGTTGATTTTCTAACAAAAAAAATATAATCGTCAAGGGGAAGCAGATAAAAAAAAAAGAAAAAAAATTCCCTAATTTTTTCCTGGACAATTTTTCATTTTCTCTTATCATTAATATTCTTAATCTTGTAACACTTTTAACATAGACTTATTTACAAACCGAATAAACAATGATAAATTGAAAATTAAAATTTATTTTTAAAGCTGTTTAAAGAGCCTCTTATAAAAATTCCCTGACATTTGCAAGATTTTTTTCGAAATCCCTGACCTACGGCCATCCTGCAGTAGCTCAAAAAACAAGCGTGTAGATAACTTCTACCAGTAGTGTAAATTTTAATCTTTCTAGCTGAACAATTGTTTAACTTCTATATTACAATTTGGAATATTTTATAAACTTTCTCAATTTAAAATTGTTGTATTTTGAGGCTTTCAAACTAAGATGCTCAAATGATGAATCCTGCATTTAAAATTATTAATTGTAAGGTTTCGAAATAATATAAAATAATTTAGGTTGCAAGAGATATGTAAAAAGTCAAAAAAGGCGAATAAAAAAATGAAGATTTCAAAACTAATTTGCTGGCAGGCCTCTTATTGAGTGAAAACTTTTCGAGCCTTTATGGCAACTCTCCTGTAACTAAAACTTAAAATTTTTTCAAACTGGACAAAAAACGATAATTATTTTTAATTGTTATGAAAGCCGCCTTTATTTTCTAAATACATTCAAACATAAAATTCAAGGTCCACGTTTACATAAATGTGCAAATAAACATTTTAAAAATTTAGTAGGAAAAATACACAAGTCGTTTCACACCATCCGGTACCTACCTCCATTCGCATGGACGCACATAAGCAGGAAAACATTGTTTAGTTTTTTTTTTTTAATCGAACAATAAAGAAATAGTAAAAAAAATATTCAACGTCCGGAAAAGTCAGAGTCGTTTTCGAGAGGCACGTTAAAACTCGAGTACATATTAAAACGTTACAATATGCAAGAATAATGACGCGCGATTTCTTATTGTCGAAATCAAAGTCCGAATTCGAATCGTTCCTTGTTCATCGCATAATTATAAAATTAAGTTTTTTTCGGTTGTTAACCGTCGTTATTATTTTTGTCGTTCGTCGGAGAACCACGCAGTGTTGGCTTACTATTCGAAATGAATTTTCGTGCCGAGACCGACGACTGTAAGGCGTCGTAACGTCGATCTTCTATCTATTATTAGACGAAGACGCCTTTTCGCGTCCCTATGTCCCGGAATTTGTGCACCATTAACAAGCCTTTTTATTTTAATTCGCAAGTTTATCAACATTTGTCAAAAATCAGGAAAAATGGTTTCGGTAGGAGTCAATCGAGTTTGTGATTCACGAATTGAAAGCATAGGTCTCGAAGAAAAAGAAACAGAAGTTAAGTTTAGTTTATTCATCGAAATTAAAGTAGAATATATATGGCAGGGATCACAGTACAAAAGAAGCTAAAAGAAGGGATAATAGCGTAACTTTTTCGCGGAAAAGGGGAAAATAGGGAAAGATTAAATATTCATTTTTACAGGTAGAAAGAAAAAATAATTCATTAAAGAACTTATTTTTACAAATTTTATATAGTAAGATTTGGGATTTTTTTTTAAATATCATTAATTACCAACTAAAAGTACACTGAATGATTATTAATTTTCCAAAACATTATTTCCCAGTAGCGAAATCATTTTCGCAAAATATTACTTTTAGAATTTCCTGTTTGAAAATTTATTGATCAAATTTCTTTAACTTTCACTTATCTTCAATTTTCGACAATTAAAAATTCACTTTTCATCAGTATTCAACATCAGAAATTTTTAACTGCTGAAAATTCAATTATCAATTATTTTCAATTTTGAAGAGGTGAATATTCAATTTACTCAAATTTTTCAGTTATAAAATTTAATTTTCAATGGTCCTAAAATTGTAATAATTGAATATTCATCTGTTGAAAATTCTAACGTGTATTTTCTTTAATTGTCAACTGCTTAAAATTCAATTATCAATTTCCCTTGATTTTCATCTATTGAAAATTCAATTCTCAATTTTCAGCATTTGAAAGTTCAATGATCAATTTTCATCACTTTTCAACAGTTGAAAATTTAATTTTGAATTTTACTCAAATTTCAACAATTATGTTTCCATTTGTTAAAAAATCAATTATAAATTTTCTTCAATTGTCCACTGTTTCAAATTCAATTATCAATTTTCTTCAATTCTTCTCTATTGAAAATTCAATTATTAATTTTCTCCAAATTTCAACAGTTTAAAATTGAATTTTCTCAATTTTTCAACAGTTAAAAAATTCAATTTTCTTTAAATTACAATTGAATTTTCATTTGTTAAAAATAAAATTAAGAATTGGTTTTAATTTTCAACTATTAAAAATTGGATGATCAATTTTCTTCAATTTTCAACAGTTTAAAATTCAATTTTCATTCATTTTCAACATTTAAATTTTCATCTATTCAAATTTAAATTATGAATTTCCTTCAAATGTCAACTGTTTAAAATTCAATTATAAATTTTCTTTAACTTTCATGTATTGAAAATCCAATGATCAATTTTTTTCTATTTTCAACATGTAAAAATTAAATTTTCTCAATTTTCCACCAATTTAAAATTTAATTTTCAATTTTCTTCAAATTAAAACAAATTGCATTTCCATTAGTTGAAAATAAATTTGTCAATTTTCTCCAACTTTAAACATTTTAAAAATCAATTTTTAACTTCTTAAAATTAAATTTTCGACATTTTAAAATTCTATTTTCAACATTTTAAAACTCAACTTTCAACATTTTAAAATTAAATTTTTAATTTTCTTCAAATTACAATTTTCTTTGAATTTAAATTTTCTTTACATTTCAATTTTCTTTAAATTTCAACAATCGAATTTTCATTTTTCTTCATTTTTTTCAAATTTCATCTGTTGAAAATTCAATTCTCAATTTTTTTTTAATTTTTAACAGTAGGGAATTTCATTTTCCCCAATTTTCAACAGTTGAAAAACCAATCATCAATTTTCTTTCAGCAGTTAAAATTCGATTTTCTTCAATTTGAATTACGAATTTTCTTCAACTTTCAACAGTTTAAAATTCAATTAACAATTTTCTTCAATTTTCATATGTAAGATATTAAATTATAAATTTTCTTCAATTACTAATTTTCATCAATTTTCAACAGGTGGGAATTCAATTCTCTCTCATTTTAATCAGTTAAAAATTCAACTTTCTTCTGTTGTATTTTTTAACAATTGAAAAGTTATTTTTCAATTTTCTTAAATTTTCAACAGCTGAAAATTCACTTATTAATTTTAATTTCAATTTCCATCAATTCTAAACAATTGAATTTGCAACTATTGAAAATTGAAAAAAAAAATTTAATTTTTAACTGTTAAAAAGTCAACTGTTGAAAATAAGAGAAAATTGATCATTGAATTTTCAACGGTGGAAAATTGAAATGTTGCAAATAAAATAAAATTGAATTTAATAAATAAGTCTTTAAATACAAAAAAAAAATCGATAAAAGTCCATTTCTTCGAAAACGGGTCTCCATTGGCAAATAATATTTAACAAATTATTAGCCATCCAATGGATTCATTACAACTCTGATTACCTTCTTGTTAAGTCGTTGGAAATTCATTCGCGTCAATATAAAAAAAAGGTCGGCCAAACAATAAAATTTGTTATGCAAACAATTTATGTTTTGATAAATAAATATTTATTTTATAGCTAGATATCTTTAGTGAATTTCAAACAAATACCAGTTAAAAATTTATGATTGAACTTGAGATTATTACATCTCAAATTTTCTTTTTAAATCTAAACAATAAAAAATGTATAAATGTTTACTTGACAGATTTCAAACTAAACTATTTAGGATTTAAATAAAACTGTAAAGATAAAATAATTTTTCGGACGAAAAAGTATCACTTTAATTATTTTTCAAAAAAGGAGAATGGGGGAAAAACTGTGATCCCCGATATTGTATGTAGCCGTGCAAAGCTCATCAAAAAACGACATTTCTAATTTCTCTTTGGCTTTTCCGAAGCGATATCCAAAGCAGAAAGTCATGCATAATGATGGTGAGAAAGCAGAGAAGAAGTAGAAGTGAAATTCAGTCACTCTGAAAACAAGAGAGAAAAGCGACTTATACTCTTCCATTACTTTTTTCTACTTTTCTAAGTTACCGAACCCACTCGCTCTCACATGCACTTCTTAATACAAAAAAATACCCCTTCGGCGTCTCAACAAGCGCTTGTAATTGCAAAACATTCCTTCATGTGTCAAAAATTGTTGACAAGCGGTGAATTATCGAAATCTGTGAGAATGCGATATATTCACCTGATTGCTGTAGTCTCTCTCGGGGTTGTCTGTCATTTCGTTACTCAGACTCCTTCTCAAAGAAGAATTATTTTTGAATTTCAACTTTTCAGATCCGCGAAGCCTTGTGATTTCTAATTCGAGATCGACAATCCTCCTGTCTTTCTTCAAGTGTTTGTCCTCCAGTTGCTGTTGTCTTTCCATGAATCCTTGGATCATTTTGAGTGCCTTTTCGTGATCGGATTCAAGTTTCTTTAGTTTATGATCCGTTGCCTCGGCGGATTGTTGAACGTTACAGAGTTTTAGGATCAACTGTTTTTTCGCTGCCTCTTGTCTTTGCAGTTCTCGATCCCTTTCTTCCACCTCCTGAAATTAAAAAAAAAATGCTCGAGTTTTTTTTCAAACGAAGGCTAAAGATTTAATTGTAATTAAAAGTTGAATGAGTCACATAGTTACAAATTATTCAATTTCGATTGTACTGAAGTTCAAATGATCCATTTTTGAATGTTTGAAAGTTAAATTTACTCAAGAAAGCTTTTAATTTACAAATTTTGAACGACTTAAATAAAAAATGATTTAATTTGGAATACTTCAATTTATAATTATTCAACTTAAAATTCATAAAGTATCATGGCTTTGAAATTGAGAAAAAAATATTGTAGAATCTTTAATCAATCAATTCAAAAATATTCAGTTTCAAACACATTCAATTTTATTACATACTTTGAAATCTTTGAATTCGTGAAATTTGAATTTCAAATTATTCAATTTTCACTGAATTCAATTTGAACGATTCAATTTTTATTCTTTTCCTCTAAAAATTATTGAATTCTCACCGAGTCGAATTTGAATGTTTCCATCTGAAGTTATTCAATTTTTAATAACTACAATAGAAAAATATTCAAACGCTATTATTTGAAAGTCGTTCATTTTTTCAAATATGATTTTCAAATTATTCAATTTTCACCAAGTCGAATTTAAAGGTTCCAATCTAATGTTACTCAATTTTTAATCTTTTCAATCCAAATTTTACTCAATTTCAAACGCTATTATTTCGAAATAATTATTAAATTTTGAATGCCTTTAATTCAAAATATTTCACTTTTAAGGACTTGAAATTTATTTGTATTATTATATAGAAAGTTTTCAATTTTTATTAATTCCACAAACTGAATCGACTTAAATTTAAAACGACACAACCATGAACACTGTTATTAAACAATTGTAAAAAATCAAATTATTTAATTTTTTAACACTGAAAACTTCATATCAAGCAAAGTATTCAATTTAAAATGGTCAATTTTTACGGTATTTGAACCTTTCAATTCATAATTATTATCTTCAAGCACATGAAATTGTAAATTAATCAATTTTTAGCACTTCAAACTTAAAATTGTCAAATTTTAAATGATTTACCTAAAATTATTATAATTATAATTTCCTTCGATAGTTTCAATCTGGAAATTCCTTTCACGATCGCTTTCAATTTTTAATTGTAAAATATCTAACGTTTCAATTTCTAATATTTTATAAACGCCTACAATTCAAAATTATTCAATTTCAAATGAAATCAACCGATTTAAAAACAACAACAAACGAGTAGTATTTCTATTTCAGTAGGGTTATCAGTTTTGATTAATTCGAAAATTTGATTCGACTTGAATTTCAAGTAACACAATCTTGATTATTATTCTTAAAAAATTATTCAATACAAAATTATTTAATTCATGACGCTTAAAACTTCTGATCTAGAAAATTTTTCAATTTCGAATTGTCCATTTTGTAATATTTGAACACTTCAATTCGCAATTATTTACGTTCAAGCAATAAAATTGTAGCTAATCAATTTGAAGCACTTTAAACTTAAAATTGTCCAATTTTAAATGATGTAATCTGAAGTTATTATAATTTTCTTTAATTGCTTAAATCTGAAAGAAATCCCTCAATGATCGTTTTCAATTTTAAATAGTCAAATTTCTAACATTTCAATTTTCAATATTTTATAAACGTTTAAAAGTTAAAATTATGAAATCTCCAAAGTTATTTGAAATTATTTCATTAATCAAATTTCAAATTCTTCAATCCTCACTTAATCAAATTTTTATGTTTCAATCTGCAGTATTCTAATTTTTAATCTTTTCAATTCAAAATTGTATTTTTCTTTTAGTAAAGCTTTAAATTTTGACTAGTTTCACAATTTCAATAGACTTAATTTTGAACCAACACAATTTTTAAGTGTTACATTTCTAAAGTTATATCAGGTAATAGTTTAACAAATTTAATAATTAAAACCTGATTCAAAATTATTCAATTTCAATCTTTTACAATTAAAAGATCAATTTTTAAACACTTAATTTGAAATTATCAATTCTAAGGTCTACTAAAACTTAAAATTTTCTCTGAACTGGAAACCATGTGAAAGAAGTATAAAAAGGTCGAAAATAACCAAACAAAAACATGATAATTCTTAAATTAAAAAGAGAAGATCTTTGAATTCATGTACCTTTGATAGAATGTTGAGTTGACTGTTGTCCGTACAAGAAGATCGAAGGGTCCTTGGAGAATGATCCGAATTAATTTCCCAGTCGAATTGACTTCTTGTTGGGCTTGGAAGACAACTACTTCTGAATCCTGATCTTGGGGAATAAGGATCTTCTAGCGAATGTGTTGTTGATGGACTGTTTGGAGGCGAATTTCGTTTCATGTAACCATTTTCAAACTGTAAAAGAGATTTAAACTTATTAAGTCAAGTTAAATATTTCTTATGAGCAGGGCTGCCAGCCTGATGAACTTGAAAAAAGTGACAAACACTTATCTACTCAAAAATTTCAATTCCGTTCAACATTTAATTTATTTTTATACAAACAAATTTCAACAAAATAGTTCAATTTTTAACCAAAGAGATGAATTTTTAATCAAGAAGATTACTTGTCTACTAAAAAAACACGAATTTTCGATCAAATACATACATGAATTCTCAACTAAGTAGTTGAATTTTCAATAAAATAACTGATATTTTAACCAAAAACATTAATTTTTAATCAAGAAACTACATATTCCACAAAAAAGACAAATTTTCAACAAAAGACGATTTTTTAACAAAATACATGTATTTTCAACCGAAAAGACGAATTTTCAATTGCGAAGATTAGATTTCTAGCGAAAAAAACAAACAAATTTTCAACAAAATACATGAATTTTCAACCGAATAGTTACAATTTCTATTTTAAAAAAATAGGTTTTCAATCAAAAATAGAAAAATTCAATTTTCAACAACAAAAAGATGACTTTCAACAAAGTCGTTTAATTTTTAACCAAAGAGATGAATTTTTAACTGAAATTGATGGATCTTCAA
>JAUELO010000345.1:1646512-1657545 GCA_032357855.1 Amphibolips quercusostensackenii
TTGATAGGTACATTTTTTTACAAAAAAAAAACGCTTCCGAAATCTTCAATTTCTGAAGATAAAAGGCACGTCCTGCAGCAGCTGAACGAACTTTACGACCGGAAATCTTTACTGAGAGGTATCTTTACATACGGGCGGATACTGTCCCAAACAGCTGGTGATCGAATTTCTGGATTCTAGGATCAGTCAAAATCGAAGATCAAACGTATGCTAAATTTTTTTGTCGTTTTACAAGATCCAGACTCTTATAAATCTTATAAATAATCAATTATTGTTCAATATTTAATGCACGAACTAAAGTTCAATTTTAAAAATCATTAATTAATTTATATTTACAGATGATTAACATGAAATAAAAATAAAATAATTCGAACGCTTTTAATTTTTAATTGTTCGAGTCTTCAAAACTGCATTTCAAAATTCATTAAATTGAAAATGAGCGTTTCAAAATAAAGGCCTAAAATATAAAATTTTTGAAGTGAAAGATTTTAAAATTACGACTTGTAAGCTGAATGTTTTAATTATTGAAAAAGTTAATAATTAAACCTAACCTTAAAAAAATTTAAAAGCGAACTTATTTAAAATTGCATTATATCACGTGATATGAAACGATTAGATATATAGTGACTTGATATATATATTTTTTTAAATTTTGTAAAATTTCCGTTAAAAAAAAATCACGTCACTTCCAGCTCGTGACACAATTTAATGAATATTTACACATACTTACTATAAAATTAAAAATTATTATATTGTTATTGCCAGTTAAAAATTTAATGAGCTTTTTATGGAGTGTGTAAAACAGCAGTGTCTCAAGAACGAAACCAGTGTATAATGATAATGATAACAGTTCATGTCCAACAAAGGGTGTCGCGATTTAGGATTTTTGCGGTGACAGTTGAACCACCTGATACAATGTAATCAGAAAACCTGTCACCAATGTGAGGTGAACGGAAATATAAAAGTCAATGCCGAAATCAATAAATCAGGGGAAGGCAAATGACAAAATATGATAATAACTTATAATTATCAACTGATTGGGAAAGCTCTGACAAAATTTACCGTCTTACTCTTTTTCGTTAATTTCCTCTTTACTTTTAGAGTGTAGAGTTCCTCAACCGGAAAGAGTAAAGATAGCCTTGAAATTTTTGTATTTAAATTAACAACGATCCATTTGTCTAGAATTAATATAATTTTAGGTCTATTTATTCAAAATAATTTTTTATTAAAAATAAAATTTTCAAATGAATATTTATTTGTTAAAAGATTTTGGAGATTTATTATGTATATTTGATAAATTCCCGGAAATCTTGTTCTACCTAAACTTCTAAAGTTCCTAAACATCTTTTAAACTGACAAATTTTTACTAAAATGTTGAAAAATCTTTTACTGTTAAAAAAATTGTTATTAAAAAATACCCAACATTGTAAAATTGCCAACACAGGGAAATTTCCTAATTATGAAATTCCCAAATCTAAGAAATTAAAAAATTGTTAAATAATAAAATAAAGTATTTTTATTTGATGAACATACGCTTTGCTTGATTATGTACTATTAAAATTTTTTTAAATTGTTTACATCATGTACTTCTCAAATTCGGTAATATTATAATCTGTCAGGAATTTTATTATTACAGAATTATCCAATTAGGAAATTTTAAATTGTCGGTGATCTTATAGTTTCGGGAATTTTCTATCTGAACTATTATTTTTTGCCAGGAATTTTCAAAAAATTCGAGAAGTTCTAAATATCTTTTAAAATAGGCAGCGTGTTTGCGAACCGTAAAAATCCAGCTATTTGTACCGAAATTTCGGTACAAATAAACCCTAAAAAAGGTTTTTTTTTCTCTTGAAAACTTTAGAAATTCTTAAGAAGTTTCTACATTTTTTCTGAAGTTTTGAAAAATCCACATTTTGTTTCAAATTTTTAGAACTCTTTTTAAATTTTCAATCATTTTAAAATCTTTTCTAAACTTCTAAACCTTCTAAAATAATTCGAATTTTTCTAACAAATTTTAAAAGATTTTGCAAAATTAAAAAAATTCCTTAAGTCCTTCAAAATTATATTTTGCCAATTTTAGTAATATTATGAAATGTTTTCGAATCATTTAAAACATTCTCTTAAAATTATTTTTTTTAAATAAAAAATAATTGATTTATTTTCAGTAATTTTACAAAATTTGGCCTGAAATTTTAAAACCTTTACAAATCTTTAAAAAGCTTCAGAATTTTATTTCGAAATCTTCAAAAATCTAAATTTTATTTTACATTTTTAAAAATATTTTCAAATTTTTAATTATTTTTTCAGAACTGCTACATATCTTTTAAAATTATTCAAATTTTTTCTGAATTTTTAAAACATTTTTGGAATAAATTTTTCTAGGAATCTTGAGAACCTTTTTCATTTATTATTCTTTTTTTCAAAACTTCCACATATCTTTTAAAATGATTCAAATTTTCCTAGAGTTTCTAAAAACATTGTTAAAATAAATATCCCTGTGAATCTTGAGAACACTTTCTTATTTTCTTGAAACCTTCTAAACTTATTGATAAGTTTCAAATTTTTATTTCGAAATCTTCAAAAATCTACATTTTGTTTTAAATTTGTTGAAATATTTTCAAATTTTAAATTATTTTTACAATTTTTTTAAAACTTTCAAATATCTTTTAAAATGATTCAAAATTTCCTAACTTTTTTTTAAATCTTGCAAAATGAAAATAATCTTCCATATCCTATTTCGACAATTTCGGAAATCTTTTGGAATATTTTATAATCATTTTTAAAAATTCTCTTAGAATCAATTGTTGAAAATAAAAAACCATTTTAAATTCTCCTAGGAATCTTGAGAACATTGTTCTACATTTTGTTATAAATTTTTTGAAATCTTTTCCAGTTTTCAATTAATTTTGAATCTTTTCAAAACTTCTAAATATCTCTTTAACTTAAACCAATTTTTTATAAAATTTCGTAATCGTACAAAAATGAAAATTTTTACTTTAAATCTTTTACATTCTGTTATGAAATTTTGGGAAATCATTTGAAATATTTTTCTTTTTTGTCTTAAAATTCATTGTAAGACAAATGAAAAATCACTTGAAATTTTCCTAGGAATCTTAAAAAATTTCATTATTCTCTTGACACGTTTCAAAATTCTTAAAAAGATTCTTTTTTCGCATTCTCCAAAAATTTACATTAAATTTTTTTTTCTAATCTCAGCAAAGAATAAACTGAAATAGCCACTAAGTCATATTCACGCAGTGTCGCAACCAATAATGTATGCGAGATCTCGTGACTACAACTTTTTAAAAAAAGGAAAAATTGTGATTAATTAAATACCTAGCCATAAGAAAAATAAAGTTCGAATATAGAATTTCTATGTTTATGAAATGCCCATTTTTTATGAATTCAGGGGATTTTCTTTCAGAATTAAGCGTTACGGTTTTGCGGAAAAAATGTATTCAGAGAAAGACAAAAACAAACTTTTCCCAAAAATTGTTCTCATAGACTTCTTCTCCATCTATTTTTTCAACATTCTTATTACCTTCTCATTGATGATAAGAATGTTAAAAAAATAACGAATTAAAAAAATTAAAAAATATTTTATGGATTAAAACTATATATGCCCAAATCTGTAAGTAAATTTGGGAACAAAAATGGGACAGATCATGCATGAACGAAATAACGTTTCATACCTAAAAGATCACGGAAGTTTTTTTTGTCACTTTGCATAATGTGTGCTGGATCACGTCTAATAATTCGCTCCTTAGCTCTTACTTTTGAGTAAAAATTTGCTTTTTCTATATTCTCTTTTGCCATTCGCCAATAGCACACACTGCTGGATAGTGTTCTGCATCAATGAACACATTTTGCAAATAAGAAAATATTTTCTTCTTCAATGAGATTTAAGTTACAGGAGACAAGGGACTTAAAATGAAAGATAGAAGGATCCCCACTCTTACCGCGAAGCTAAGTTTGTCAATATTTCCGATATATAAATCGAATAGAGCTCCCAAATAATCAGTCAACCCACTCCCCAGGTTCACCGAGTTCAGTAACCAAACTCGGTTTTGAGATGCACGTGTTTCAAGTAGTGAGTACGAATTATTTTTGTACATGTGATTACATTTTTGTTCTTCAATATATCAGGGTAGCCAAAAAACATCATTTTAACAATTCCCTAATTTTCCCCTAATGAATTTTCTATTTTCCCTTACCCTTAATATTCAAAGAGCAGTATATTAATATTGTGACATTTTTAACATAGAATCTTTTATAAACGTTATAAAACAATTTCAGACTTAAATTTATACAATATTTGTTTCAAACAAAAATATGAATTTCTACCATAAAAGATCAACTTTCAATCAAAAAAGACGAATTTTTAATAAAACTAAATTAAATTAAACTAAATATTCAATAAAGTAGTTGAATTTTCAACCTACAAAGATGAATTTTAAACCAAAAACTGTTGCATTTTCCAACAAATAATTGAATTTTTTGGAAGACAGTTGAACTTAAAAGGAAACATTTGCAATACAAAATTACGAATTTTCCGTCCAAATAGACGAATCTTCAACAGCGTAATTCAATTTTCGACCAAAAAGGCGAATTTTTTAGAAGGGAGTTGACCTATGAACCCGAAAAGATAAATTTTCAACCAGATGGTTAAATTTTCAACAACAAATTAATTTTTAAACGAACGGTTACATTTACAACCAAATACTTGAAATTTAAAGCTAAAGAGACGGATTTGTAACAAAATATTTTTCAAGCCACAAAGATTAATTTTGCAACCGAATGGTCGAATTTTTAATTTAAAAAAATATAAGCTTCAACCGAAAACAATTGCATTTTCAATTAAATAGTTAAATTTTCAGGACAAAAGAAGAAGTCTTTAGAAAACACTTGAATCCAACATTATTTTTCTATAAAAAAGACGAATTTTCAACTAAAAAAGATCGATTTTCAACCGAAAATGGAAGTTACATATTTAGTTAATAAAATTAGTTTAATAAAATGCCCAAAAAATTATTAAAATTTGAACCAAAGAGATGACATAAAAAAGATCAATTTTCTACCAGAACATAAATGGTTAAATTTTCATCCAAAAAAATAATTTTTAACAAAGTAATTCGACTTTTATCCAAGTAGTTGAATTTTCCATTAAAAAATATTAATTTTCAACAAAATATTTTTAATCTAAAACAAAAAAATAAATTTTTAACTAAAATGTTTTATCTCCTAATGGAATAGTTAAATTTTGACTTAAAAATAAATTTTCAACCGAAGAGATGATTTTTTAACTAAAATTATGCAGCAAGAGAATTAATCTTCTACCAAAAAGTCCCATTTTTAACAAAATACACGAATTTTTAACCCAATAGATTAATTTTCAACCAAAAATGGAAGTTGAATATTTAGTTTAAAAAATCAATTTAAAAAAATGATGCCCACAAAATTCTTAAAGTGTGAACGATAGAAATGAACCTTTAATAAAAAAATGTAACAAAGTAGTTCAACTTTTATTCAAGTAGTTTAATTTTCAATTAAAAAAATATCAATTTTCAACAAAATAGTTGAATACTAAACCTAAGAGATAAATTTTCAACTAAAATGTTGAATCTTCAATTTGAATAGGTAGCTGACATTTCAGTTCAAAAAATACATTTTTAATAAAAACAAAATACGAATTTTCAACCAAAGAAATGAATTTTCAACTGAAATGCTGAGTTTAACGAGCACTATAGACCAAAAAAAATTTTCAGTTGAAATAAAAAACAGTCGAATTCAATAAAAAAAGACGAATTAAAAACAATTTGAATCTTCAACCAAAAAGATTAATTTTGAACAAAACAGTTAAATTTCCAACCAATAAAATTAATTTTTAACAATGTAGATCAATTTTCAACCAAGCAGTTCAACTTTCGACTAAAAAAAAATAGCTGGATTTTCTTACTGAGTTCTATTAAATCAATTCGAATTTGAGCAAAAAGAACGAGAAAAAGGAAACGTTTTTTGAAAACAGGGGAAAAATAATTCTTTAAAACGGGGAAAAGCGAGGCGTAGGGGAAAAATGTGAAGTCTGAAAATATTTTCCCCAATTTTTGTAAATTCATCACAACAAAGAGGAATTTGGGAACATTGTTTGTGTAAGATGTTTTCCCATCAAGATAATTTTGGAGCAAGATTATGAAATATTAAAATTGGTTTTCAGGCCCTTCCCTTAACACTATTAATCGTCTCATTGGCGGGAAATAGTTTGGGACACCCCGGTCACCATAAAGCCTACTCTTTTCAACATTTCCATGGTCCTGTCCATGGACATCATCAAAAAGTGACTTGGGTTGATAAACACGGACATCATCATCACGATTACGTGGCAGAACCCCATTATGAATTTTCCTATGGTGTAGAGGACCACCATACAAAAGATTACCATGGCCATAAGGAGCATCATGATGGTTAGTTTTTAAATTCATTAATATTAATTTTTAAAATCCATGAAATCTAGACCCATTAATCAATTTGTATCAATCCTTAAATAAAGATTAGAAGGATGGAAAAGTTTTAAACAAAATTATTTTTTAAGGAAAACACGTAACTGGAGAATACACCATTCATGAGCCTGGCGGTAACATTCGAACTGTAAAATACCATGTGGACAAATATGGTTTCCACCCCGTTGTGCATAATAGTAACGGAATTCACCATCATTATTAAAGAAGGAAAAAATACTTGATTTACTCTTAAGGAAAAAGCTCGTTGTTACTCTTGTTATTGTCTTATTGTTATCTTTTCTGAATAGAGAGTTGTTATTAATCTAAATTTTAAGTGCTATTTTATTTTGCCACACAAACTCATTTTATAAATTTATATCATCTGACCAACTGACCATCTGGCAATCATTTATTAAACACTTGGTAAGCAAAGCATTCTGATTTCAACGATACTCACGTAATCTATACCTACTTAAATTTTAAAAGCAGTACATCTGGCACACATGAGGGGGATTACTATCTTTATTAGCGTTGAAAGGTAATTGGTATAGACACTCGAAACTGCTAAAGTCATTCATATAAACAAAAGGAATCATTAAAGAACAAGCTGAGACACAAAAAAACGCAATCAATATTTAAAAAAGATAATGAGAGGCAGGTTCCATTCCATTATAAATGTTTACCTTTTCTGCTTAAAGGATACCCTTTAAGAATGGGGTATGATAAAGAAGTTTATATGTAGTCATTTTTCTGTTTTTTTAAATAAACTTTTTTGCTAGCTTTGAAAAATCCTTTAAGCTCAAGATTTCCTACTCCCAAAAATATAGTAGAAAAAATCAAGAAAAGCTGAAAGAATGAAAAATAGATAAACAGCATAATTTGAAAATTGAGAGAGAAAAATATCTTTTGATATTTAAATTTATAACGGCTTAAGCATTAAATTTCGGCTTTACTTTGAATTTGTATAGTTTAAAATGATTTAATTTTAAAACCAAACAATTCGATATAGTTCTATTTTTTAAATTCGAAATTCCAAATTATTAAAACTCCAAAGTTTTCAATTGGAAATTGTGTAATATTGAAAAATTAAACCTGAAATTTTTCAGTTATGACGGCTTTCAATTTAAAATTATCCAATTATTTTTGAACTAATTGGGAAACTTACACAGAAAATTATACTTTTATTCTACTGAACATGTATCCAATCCATTTTAATAGAAAAACATTAATTAACGCTTCCCGAAAAATTAAAATAAATGATTTTATTAGGACCAAGACACAATCATGGATCCTAATGGATCTTGAAGATCCTAAGGGATGATAAAGAATAAATTCCAAGATACCTATGACACCGAAAGATTGCAAGGTTTAGACATCTCGATTTTATTAAAATCTTTTTTAAAATTTAGACTGCTGACTGACAACAGAACATTATAGGGAATAAATCTTGAAAATAGGGGACTCTAGGGACCCCAGCTAAATATACCGGCCTGTCAGACTTAATAACAAATTTTTTGGACGTCCTTGTGTTCATTTTCATTAAAAAAGGTGTCACAACAGCAATTTTTTTCTGATTTCAGGTAAGTAAAACAATCTTTAAGAAACAATGAACAGATCATTTCCTCATTTTGATTTGAGACAACTTTTGGAAAGCTTTTAACGAGAAGTAAACCTGGGTCGAAAAATACTTGAAAATCGATAGCGTTCGCTGATATGGGATAAGAGCCAGTATTAAAATAGGTTCGCGACATGTGGAAAAGATTTATTTATTATAAAAAAGAAAAGGATTAGGACTAAATTAAGATATTTTAATAAATCTAGAGAAACCTAATATTAAATTCATTCGCAGCCTTTTTAGAATTCGCCACTTATTAATTTTATTTATTATTTGATAAATTCATACGAAAAGTTAAAACAAATTTTAATTTCACAAAAACGGTTAAATTTTTGAACTCTTATAAAATATTTTGTCCAATTTTTGTAAAAATAATCACAATAATATGAAATTCGTGAAAATTATTTGAAGCCAAGAGTCAATAGTGGAATTTTGGAAAAAACAATAGAAAAATAAAGTGGTGCAATTTTTAAAATATTAAACCAAGGAGTTAATTATTTTTGAAATCAGGAATACAATATACTGCTCCTGAATGTACATCTGAAATTTGTTGAGATCCTCTGAAATTCCTTAAAAAATCGTCAATATTTTTTAATTTCTTGAAATCATTAAAATACCTTAAAATCCGTAGAAATCCCTCCAACTCTTTTAAATCTTACGAAATCATTTGAAATTCCTTAGAAATTTTTTAATCTCTTCAAATTTTCTATAATTCTACAAAATTCTTTGAAATCCCGTTAATTATCTTGAAATTTATATCTCTTAAAATTTAAACGAAAACGTTTAAAACTTTGAAATCAAATGAAACTGCCCTTAAGTGTGTTAGAAATTCTTTGAAATTTCCTGTAATGCCTTAAAACTTTTTCAATCTCTTACAATTTCTTGTAATCTTGTAAAAATACCTTAAAGTCTTGTAAATCCTTTCAAGTCCCTGAAATTAGTTAAAATGCTTTAAAACACATTGAAATCTGCTGATATCTTTGAAAATTCTTAAAATTTTCAGAAATTCCTTGAACTGTTTTGGAAATTTTTTTAATCTTTAAAACCTATTGAAATCTTTGGAAACTTCGACTCTTGAAAAGCCGGATATGTTTTATAGTAATTTAGCGAAGAGGTTTTAACCAAGAAAAAAACGCATTTTCAATAAAATAGTTAAATTTTCAACCAATGAGATGAATTTATTAATTAAAATTATTAATCTTACACCAAAACAATAAACTTTTACAAACGAATTTCACTTTCAAGCATATACTATAATTTTCAACAAAAAAGATTAAATAAAATGATGAATCTTAAACTATAATATGTATATAGTTGATTATTGTTTAATTTCAAATTACAATTAAAGAAAAATGAAGGCACATTTACGAAAAAATTCACAATTTTGTGCAGGAAAGAAAAATTCCAAAAATCTAACCGTTAAAAAAACCAACAACTTTACTAGTTTGAAAAATCTAAACTATTTTTCACACAAAATATGCAGGGGAAAATTGTTTGAACGAATGAAATTGCTTAAATAATTGCAAAAATGTTTTTTACAATAAATATAATTCTTAACGTTCATTAACTACAACATTAATTCCAAAAAATAGAATTTTTTAAAGATTTACATGGGAAAAAATTGTTTACACAAACAAAAATTGTTTAAATAATTTAAAACTATCTTTCACACAAAATATCACTCTTAACATTCATTAACTGCGTTACTGATTCAAGAAATTAGCAACTTTTCATGATATACAGGAAAAAAAATTATTTAAACAAATGAATAATGTTTAAATAGTTTACAAATATTGTTAAAAAATACATTACTCTCAAAATTCATTAATTGTTTCATTAATTTAAGAAAATAAGAACTTTTTACGAATTACAGGGGAAAAATTGTGTTAAGAGAAAATTAAAATTGTTTAAATAATTACCAAATTGCTTAAACAAGAAATAATATTCTTAAAATTCATCAACTGTATCATCTATCCCGAAAAATAATAACTTTTTACGATTAAAACGTGAACGAAATTTTATTAATCAAATAATAATTGTTTAAACAATCCAAAATTAGGTAGAATACTTTGAAACTTGTCGCTTATCGCATAAAAATAATTCATGCTGGAAAATTTCCAAAAAATAGCATCTTTAGAATGAATTTTCAATAAAACTATTTTGTATTTTTTTAGGCATTTTCCGGGCACAATACAAGGGGATCAGAGAGGTTAAAATACAAAATTATTGTGTGAAAATTATTCCTTAGACATTCCTTAAGAGGTGACCAAACCTTAATTTACAAAAAGTTAGTAACAAGTACTTCTTTTTCCCATTTTTGTTTAAGCCGATCTTTTCGCATTTAAAACCCCGTGTTAATTTCAAGAGGTTAATGTCAATCGATTCGAAAAAAATATGGAATTTTTTTTCGGAAAACAAATAAAATATTGGAGGGCGGGGGTCGGATCACTAAAAAACGAAAGTCGAATTTTGACAGGCATAGACCACAATAGTAGACACCCTGGACACTTTAATGGGGAAATTAAAATCTAGAAAACCCTAATAATAACTTGATGTGCAGCTCTTTTAGAAGTAAAGATAAATTCCTAAGATGAAAACGCCTAGATCTTTGGTGAAAATTTGTCGCTTCCCCGTATTACCTGACATGAGCAAATCATGTGCGATTAACCGTGCTTAGGTCCAGCTTATCCGAATGCAGACTTCTGAGAATCTTTACGGGGGTTTATTTAAGATGATGCAAAACGGGGTAAAAGAAATTTGCTAGCATTAGCGATCTTCTGTGACGGTGTGTACCTTCGGTTGGTTGAGTTTGCTAACCAAAATAGAATCAAACAGCAACAGATGCTGCCAGAATCCCGGCGAACGTTCACAATACCTTCGCGATTTATTTGGAATGCGTTCCAACATCTCCATTAATTTGT
>JAUELO010000345.1:1721978-1736974 GCA_032357855.1 Amphibolips quercusostensackenii
TTCACATATAATTTTCAAATTTCAATTCAGAGACTTATTCTATAACATCACTAACAAACATTAACAAAAATTACATAATTCGAATAAAGGTATTTTAAATAAAGACAAACTTCCATTATTCAAATTATAGCCAATCAAAAATTCAATTCATGTAACTTAATAGAGAAAAATTAAAATCAAATCTTTGTGCAACTTAATATTGTGAAAAAAATTTATAAGTCAATACTCAATCAGTGCATAACATAAAAAGCATTGAACAATTATTTTTAATAAAACATTCAAATCAATTTTCCTTTATATTTTTTCTCGAAATTTCATTTCTGAAAATTTAAATTATTAATAAACTTTTAGAATAATTTTCGAAAAAACTAAAACATAATTTTTAGATACAATTCTGAAAATTGATTTCAGATATTCATTTAAGCATTAATCTATCAATTCAAACATTTAAATAACTTTTACTTCGCCTTTTTTTAATTTTTACTTTTATTTCTAAGAATCTGATTCATTTGTAACCTTTTATAATTTTATATTAATTTTATTAAAAATAAATTGTAATCTTTATTTAACGTAATATTGTGAAAAATTATAAAGCTAATAATTAATCTATTATTTTGCAAAGAAAGAAGCATTAAACTATAAAGTTTTTCAAAACATTCAAATCATTTTCATTTAATAATTGTTCCATACCTCCCATTTATGAAAATATAATTTATTGATAACCTTTTGAACTTATTCCAGAAAATATAAGTTTTCATAAAATCAGTTAATAATCAAGAAATCAGTTCACAACATAAAAGAATCTAACTATTTTTCACATGGAAACATTTAAATAATTTGTACTTAAATTTTTTTTAACTACAACTTTCATTAATAAATATTTCATTTATTAATAAGATTTTTAAATGATTTCAGAAAATTTAAGTTTTAAAAGAACAAATTCATAATAATATAATCATAATAAATGTTAATAATAAAATAAGTTTTAACATTTATTTCATTGAAAAATTCAAATAATACATGGAATAAAATCAGAGAATCATTTCACAACATCGCAAACATTAAAAAAAATTATATAATTTTAATGAAATATTCAATCACATAAACCTAAATTAAATAATAAAATATATGTTGTTTAATAGAAGACAAATAAAACTCAATATTTGTGTAATATGAAATTATGAAAAAAAATTATTTAGCTAATAATTAAATAATCAGTTCAGAACATAAAAAGCATGAAATAATTATCTCCATTGAAGCATTCAAATAATATTTACCCAATAGTTTTCTGAAAATTTGATTTATTAATAACCTTTTAAACTAATTTAAAAAAAAAATGAAAACATATGCACATAGAAATTGAAAAATGAAACTCACTTATTTCACAACATCAGAAAAATTAAAAAAGTTATGTAACTTAAATAGGGGCATTTTGAATATTAATACATTTTTATTATACAAATTGGAAGCAATATTCAATTATATAACCTCAAAATATCACGAAAATTGAAAAAAAATATATAATTATGAGAGAGGTATTTTAAATAAAAAATTAACTTTTATTACACAAATAATAGCTAATATTTAATTACAGAAGCTTGAGGTAAATATCCGATTTATGTTTAGTTTAAAGAAAATTCCATAAAAAATTAAAATACATGTACAAATTAATTAATCATCTTACAACAGAAAAAAACAGTAAATAGTTAACATCATTACAAAATTAAAATAATTTGTACTATATATTTTTCTGAAAATTTGAATGAGTGATAACCTTTTAAACTAATTTCATAAGAGAAGTAAAATATATGTTAATATAATTTTTAAAACAGTATTCTAATACTTATTTTACAATAACACAAAAATTTACAAAAATTATATGATTGGAAAAGATTTATTTTTAGTATATATAATCCATTATTTTACAAATCATAAACAATATTTAATTGCATAACCTCAAAGTGAATAATGAATTTATGTACCTAATTTAAAAAATTAACATTCAATCTTTATTTAATTTAATATTTTGAGAAAAATTACTCAGTTAATAATTAATTTATGTGTTCACAACATAAAAAAAAGTGGTGCCACGAACTTAGGCAATTTTGACATCATGAAGTATAGACTATACTTCAGCAATAGAAGTAAAAGCATCGGATTTGATTCATACTATACTAAATTACTACTACCATGTAGTCGATTCCTACTATCCCACAATCTTACACAAGATGAATGTTACCTCTTTTCATATAAAGGATTACTGGAGTTTATTCTGCACACTGTAAAAATTGTCAAGTCTGTAGTGCCACTTTAAGTGTTATATTATAAGGTACAATTTATGTATTTTAAGTATCGGTAATCAGAGGGCCCTCTGTGAGCAGTATGGTAGCTTAACCTCAAAATTTTTTTTCGCATTTTTTCCAAACCCAACTTACGTTCACAAGAAATGCGATTTCGAGTTAAAAATTTGAGAAATTAAATAAGAAGTACTAAAAAACATTTTTCTGGTCTTGAATTTTGACAATCATAAAAAATTTTTTTTTGTAAAAATTTTGTTTTTGTTTTGTTTTTGATTCTTAGTGCTTCATATTTGATTTCCCAAATTTTTAACTCGATATGACGTTTCTTGGGAACGTAAATTAAGATTTGGAAAAAATGCGAAAAAATTTTTTGAGGTTACGCTGACATGTCCTCAATGCTTCTTATTTTGTGAACTGATTAATTAATTATTAGCTAATTATTTTTAAAAAAATATTAATAACATAAAGATTGCATTTGAATTTTGTTTCCATTAGGTACATAAATTGATTATTTACTTTAAAGTTTTGTAATTTCGTATTAGCTATAATCTGTATAATAAAAGTGCATTTATATATAAAATACCTCTATTTTTATTATGTAATTTTTTTCAATGTTTTTGTTGTTGTAAACTGAGTATCTAAATTTCATTTTAAAAATTATACATAAATATGTTTTAATTTTCTCTGAAATTAGTATAAAAGGTTACTAATAGATCAAATTTTAAAAAATGAAAGAAAAAATTGTAAAGAATGTGAAGTATAAATTATTTTATTTATTTTTTTATTTTTAATTATTTTTAATTATTTATATTAAATCATATTTCAGTCTTCTAGCCTTTTATAGTTTAAACAGATAAATTAATCATTAAACGATTAATTTCTTTTACGGTACTAAATTACACAAAGATTAAATTATAATTTTTTAAATTAGGTGCACAAACTGATTATTCACTTCAAGGTATGCAATTGAATAATGGCTATAAATTGTATAATAAAAGATTGCTTATGTTTGAAATAACTGTATTCCAAAGATATAATCTTTGTAAATTTTTGTGATGTTGTGAAATAAGTATATAAATTCTACTTTAAAAATCATATTAAGTACATATATTTTACTTTTTTATGATATTATTTTTAAATATTATTATCAATTCAACTTTTTAGAAAAATATAGAGTAAAATTTATTTAATTGTTCTGATGAAAATAACTGTTTCTTGCTTTTTATGTTGTGAAATGATTAATTAATATGTACATGTATTTTAATTTTCTCCGAAATTATTTTTATGAGTCATTGATCAAATGAATTTATCGAAACGCAATTTCAAATTAAGAAACAAATATAATGCAAAAATTATTTGAGTATTTCAATGAAAATCATTTCTAATGTTTTTTATGCTGAATATACACCGATTATTTACTTGAAGATTCTGTAATTAAATATTGGCTATTATTTGTGTAATAAATGTTTATTTTTTTATTTAATATACCTCTATTACATTAATATAATTTTTATAAATGTTTGTGCTGTTTTGAAATGAGTATCTGAATTTAATTTTCAAAATTATATGTATATATGTTTTAATTTTTTCGAAAATCAGTAGAAAGGGTTATTAAAAATTAAAATTTTCGAAATGAAACTTTAAGTTTGAAAAACATATGAACTATAAATTATTTAAATGTTTCAATGAAAACATTTGTTTAGTGCTTTTTATGTTGTGAACTGATTATTTGATCATTGACTGAATTGTTTTCTTTCACAGTATTAAATTATATAAAGATTGAATTTTGATTTTTCTTTCAGGTAACATAAATTAATTATTTATTTCAAGGTTATGCAATTGAATATTGGCTATAATTTGTATGATAAAAGTTAATTCACATTGAAAATACCCCTATTCCAGTTATATAATCTTTCAAATGCTTCTGATGTTGTGAAATGAGTGAATTCTCTTTTCAATATTATATGTAAATATGTTTAAATTTTTTCTGTAATTAGTTTAAAAGGTGATTATTAATTTAAATTTTCAGAAAACTATGAGGTAAAAATTATTTAAATGCTTCAATGGAAATAACTATTTAATGCTTTTTATGTTCTGTACTGATTATTTAATTATTATCTGAATCATTTTTCAAAGTATTAAATGACATAAATTTTTTCTGGAATTTGTATACGATAATAAAAATAATTCAAATTTTCAGAAATGCAATTAAAAATTTTTTTAAATATATAAACTGAAAATTATTTAAATGTTTCAAAGAAATTAATGTTAAACATTATTATATTATTAATATTGATTATCATTATATTATTATTAATTTATTCTATCAAAACTTAAATTTTTTTGAATAATTTAAAAACCTTATTAATAAATTAAATATTTACTAATAGAATTTAAAATTTAAAAAAAACATAAAGTAAAAATTATTTGAATGTTTCAATGAAAATAATAGTTTTATTCTTTTTATGTTGTAAATTGCTTAATTAATTATTAACTGATTCTAATAAAACTTATATTTTCTGCAATTAGTTTAAAAGGTTATTAAAAAATCCAATTTTCATGAGTGAAAGTTCGAATTAAGAAAAAAAGTTAGGTAAAAATTATATGATTGTTTTGAAGAACATAATAGTTTAATGCCCCTTATTTTGCTAAATGATTAATTAATTATTAGCTAATTAATTTTATTACGATATTAAATTAAATAAAGATTATAATTTAGTTCTTCGTAAAATTATGTAGCATAAATTGATTAATTGCTTGAAGGTTAGATAATCGAATATTAGATATTATTTGCATAATAAAAGTTTATTTATATTTCAAATGGCCCTACTTCACTTATATAATTTTCCAAATTTATCTGACGTGAAATGAGTCTGAATACAATCTAAATACAATTTTCGAGATAATATCTAAATGTTATGTTTTAATATTTTTGAAAATTAGTACAAAAGGTTATTAATCGAATTTTCAGAAATAAAATTTCAAGTTTTAAAAATATATATAGGAAAATTTATTAAAATGTTTCAATAAAAATAACTGTTTAATGCTTTTTACCTTATGAACTAATTAATAATTTGATTAATAAGTACTTAATCTGCCGCTGAGATAACCTTAAAAAAAGAGAGTCATGTCAGAATATAATTTTAAAAAAAGTACAGTTAATAATGTCTTAATTTTTTAGCGTTGTATTTTAATACGCTGTTATTTTTCTACTAAATTTTTTTATTATAAATATGTGTTTCAATGATTTGCCGATGTAGTATTTTGATGCCCTGAATTTCAAAAATGTATATTAAATTTTGCGCGCGCATGCGCGCGCGTATAATAGTCTAGTTATGTATTAAAACATAAATCGTCAGAACTCAGCTAAATATTATTGAAAATATTTGAAATTTGGTATACACATGCAGTATACCCTAGCGATGCCTGCAAAATCAAGAAACAATTAAAGCTGCCTATTGTTTAATAATAATTAATTGCAAATTCAGACCGGTCGTTAAACACGTTTTTTTAGTTTCGGCGAAGAAAACTATCGAGGGAACTTCAGAGTTAAAACAACTTCTAGTGAGATATTTGTTCCTTACTATTAAAGGAAGATTTTTTGAAATTTTTAGATCGATTCATTAAAAATTGACGGAAAAATCCATTATGTCAGAAAACAAGCGACGCCCTTTACGATTGCACCGTGAGCTTCTCAGCGTTCGCCGGGGTATATATAGGACGCAGAGATGTAGTGGGGGTGGTAGGTGTTTCACGGGATCTCGAACTCTCGAGCGGAAGCCCGATTTCTCGGGTACCTAACAACTCAAATATTAGCAATAATAACGCTCGAATTTTTTTTTCGATGTTTTCATTAAAAAGAGCAACTCAAAAACTATCGAAAGTTATAAAAACCTCGATTTTGATTTTTTTTAGAGTAAGCCCCCTTTCTTCGGCGCACGTCACATATGCTTCTTAAGGGTGTTTCGGGCTCACTGATCACGAATCTGAAGTAATATTTCCAAAATTCAAAATGGCAGATCCAAAATGGCGGACGAAATTTTAAAAAGTTGTTGGATTTTCGTAAAACTTGTTACTCGGAGGTTTTTGAGATCGCTGATTACGAATCCGGAGCCAGATTTGCAAAATTCAAAATGTCGGATCCAAAATGTGGAACGAGTTTTCAAAAAAATTAATGGATTTTCATGAAACTTGGCATCTTGGGGTTTTTGGGGTCACTGATCACGAATCTGAAGTCAGATTTCCAAAATTAAAAATGGCAAATCCAAAATGACGGAATATTTTTTTAAGTTGTTGGATTTTTATAAAATTTGTTACTCGGGGGTTTTTGAGGTCGATGATTACGAATCCGGAGCCAGATTTGTAAAATTCAAAATGTCAGATACAAAATGTCGGACTAGTTTTCAAAAAATTATTGTATTTTCATAAAACTTGACATCTAGGTGCTTCTGGGTTCACTGATCACGAATCTGAAGTCAGATATTCAAAATGGCGGATCAAAAATGACGAAAATTTTTTTCAAGCTGGTGGATTTTTATAAAATGTGTTACTCGGAGGTTTTTGAGGTCGCTGATTACGAATCCGAAACCTGATTTTTAAAATTCAAAATGGCGGATACAATATGGCGGACGAGTTAAAAAAATTAATTCATTTTCATGAAACTTTACACCTGGGGGTTTTTGGGGTCACTGATTACGGATCTGAAGTCAGATTTCCAAAATTCAAAATGTCGGATCCAAAATGACAGAAATTTTTCTAAAAAAGTTGTTGGATTTAAATAAAACTTGTTACTCGGGAGTTTTTGACGTCGCTGAATTAATTGAACCCAATAAGAAAATCCAACTATTTTTTGTTAAAACTTAATTTCTTTTGATTGAAAAGTTTGTTATTATATTTTTGGTTCAAAATTTATATCCTTTGGTCGACAATTCTACTATTCCGTTAAAAATTTCACTATTTTGATAAAAGGTCATCATTTTCGGGCGAAAAATGAACTGTTCTGTTCTTTATCAATTTATTTTTATAGAAAATTCGTCTCTGGATTAAAAATTAAACTATTTAGTTGAATATCCAACCGTTTTTGTTTGAAAATTTTGATCATTTCATTGAAAACGAATGTTTTTTTAATTCATCTTTCTTGGTAGAAACTTAACTTCTTTGGTTAAAATTCAACTATTTTACTTAGGCCATCTTTTTTGTAGGAAATTGAACTGTTTTGCGGTAAACTAATCCTTTTGGGTTAACAAATTCATCTTTCTTAGTAGAAAAGTCATTTTTTCGGTTGAACATTCATCTTTCGTGAAAAATCGTATTTCATTGATTTAAAATAAACTTTGTTGTTGAAAATTCATCTTTGTATTTGAAAATTCAACTATTTTGTTCAAAATTTACTTTCGTGTTTGAAAATTCATCTTTTGTGGTAGAAATTTTTTTTTTAAATTCGTATTTTTTTCGTTAAGTTCAACTGTTTTTGATTTAAAATTAAAATCGTTGTTAGTTGAAATATTAAATATTACATTTTTCGTTCAAAATTCATATTTTTTGCTGTAAATTTAACTACTTGGTTGAATGTGGAACTACTTTGCTGAAAATCATTTTTTTGGTTGAGGATTCATCTCGTAATTTGATAATTAAACTATTTTGTTGATTATACAACCGTTTTTTGTTGAAAGTTTAATCATTTTTGTGTGAAAATTAGATCACTTGATTGAAAATGATTTTTTTTCATTCATTTTTCGTGGTAGAAAATTATTATATTTTTGTTTAAAAATTCATTTACTTGTTGAAAATTGATCTTTTTTGTTTGAAAATTTGATTTCTGATAAAATTCGTTTTTTGTTGTTGTTAAATTCAACGATTTTTTATTTAAAATTAAAATCGTTTTTGTTTGGAATATTAACTATTATCATTTTTGTTTAAAATTAATATTTTTTGGCTGTAAATTCAACTGCATAGTTGAATGTCAAACTACTTTGTTTAAAAATAATTTTTTGATTGAAGATTCATCTCTTAGCTTAAAATTAAACTATTTTGTTGATCATTCATGTATTTTGTTGAGATGAAATTTTGTATTTTATAGGAAAATTCTTCTTTCTTATAGAAAATTAAACTTTATGGTTGAAAATTTCTCTTTTTTATAAAAATCTATACTATTCCAGTTGAAAATTCATTATTTTAGTTGGAAATTTATCAGTTTGGTTGAAAATTAATTCCTTCAACTGAAAATTCAACTGTTCCCTTTTCAGTTGAAAATCGATATTTTCTAGTTCAAAATTCAACAATTTAAATAAAAATTGGTCTTTTTCAAGAGAAAATGTAACTATATTGTTGAAAATACACGTATTTTGTTAAAAAATCGATTTTGTATAGAAAATTATCTTTTTCTTCGAAAGTTAATTTTTTTGTCTACAAATTTTTCTTGTCGGTTGAAACTTCAAGTATTCCAGTTAAATACTTTGCATTTCAGTTTGAAAATTCATCTGTTAGGTTTTAAATAAATTCACTTGGTTGGAAGTTAAACTCGTTTGTTAAAAATTATTCCAACTTTTTATATTAACTTTTTAGTTATTCAAATTTTTTTTTAGTTGAAAATTCGTCTTTTTTATAAAAGTCAATCTTCTTGGTCAAAAATTAAATTATTTCATTTAAATATCCATTATCTGAATTGAAAATTAATATTTTTAGTTTGAAATTCAACTATTTTAGTTTTTTTTAATGTAATTTTTTTAAGTGAAAATTTAACTTGTTCCACTCGAATATTGAAAATGATCTTTTTCTTTGAAAGTTAATCTTCTTGTCCAAAAATTCTTCTTGTCGGTTACAAATTCATGTGTTCCAGTTAAATATTCATCATTTCACTTGAAAATTCATGTTTTAGGTTGAAAATAAAATTACTTGGCTACAAGATCAACTTAAAAATCAATTTTGTTTGGAGATTCATAATTTTAACTAAACATTTATTTCTTGTGTTAAAAAATTAGCTATTTGATTGAAAAAATTGTTTTTTCTTTGGATGAAAAGGGATTATTTCCCGAAAATTGGACTATTTTGTTGAAAATTTGTTTCCTTTTTGTTTGAAAAATTTTTTTCCAACTTGAAATGTAACTATTATACTAGATAAATATTCTATAATGTTGAGCAAAAACTTATTTCTTTAGTTAAACATTAATTTTTTGACTCAAAATTCAATTATTTAATTTTTAGTTGAAAAATGATCTTTTTCAGTTGAAAATTTGTCTTTTTAGTAGAAATTAATCTTCTTGGTTTAATTTCATCTGCTTCGTTGAAAATCAATTTTTTTAACTTAAAATTTAATTATTTATGTTTTGGTTGACAATTCATCTTTTTTCAGTAAAAATTAATTTTTATTAGTTTGAAAATTCAACTATTTCAGTTAAAGATTCATTGTTTTTGTTGAAAACTCATGTTTTTTATTTAAAATTCAACTATTTCAGCTGAAGATTCATAATTTTGATTGGAAATTCATGAGTTAGGTTAAAAATTAATTTTATTAACTAAAAATGTAACTACTCCATTTTCGGTTGAAAGTTGATTCTTTTTAGTTAAAAATTCAAATATTTAGTTGAAAATTTTTTGAAAATGACCGGGTATTTGAAATCGTCCGCCAAATCGCCACCCTGATATTGTCGGTGAAGTATTAAATTACAAAATTTCAATTTCAATTTTCTTAAAAGAGAGTGTCTATATTTAGAAAAGATTCATAAAAAATTCCAAAAATGAAGCTAAAAATTCTTCTATTCTCTTATTTAAATAGACAATCAAGGTTCTTCAGCAGCGGTTAGCTGATATGAAAAAAACTCTTCAAAGGGAATTGAGAGTACCTTCATCTTCATTAGATAGTGATGCTGAAACTTCTGCGGCTGTGTTGAGTCCTAGTTCGTCCAAAACGGTCACTCCCAAGCAAAACAATTCTGGAGAAGACGACGTCAACTTTGAATACCTTAAGCATGTTCTCATTAAGTTTCTAACTAGCAGAGAATATGAAGTAAGAACTTTATTTTAGTTATTTAATTTTTATTGCAAAATATTTGTTTAACTGCTTAATTTCAGAATGGCCGAGAAACCGTGAAATGTCAAGAAATGTATTCTTTGACCGTGCATTTTATACATTTTTAAAAGAAAAATCTATCCAGGCTCTTGAAATATCACAGATTTTATATCAGATTCTAAAATTCTTTGAATTAAAAATTTTACATTTCAGATTTTCATTTTTAAGTTTGTATTTTGCATTTGAAGACTTTGAAAATGCAGTTTTGAAAACCTAAACAATTAGAATTTAAAAGCGTCTGAATTTCAACATTTTGGATGTAAAACGTTTGAAGTTGATCAACTGTAAATATAAATTAATTAATGATTTTTAAAAATGAGCTGTAGTTCGCACATTAAAAATTGACCAATTAATGGTTTTACAAGGCGATTCTAAATGTGTTCAAAATTAAACAATTAAATTAACGTTAAAAATTGAATTGTTTTAATTCGGAATCCATAGGTAGTTCACTAAACGTCTAACTGAAACATTATAAACTATTTTTTTTGACTCACTGGTAAAAGCCTTCAACCAATTTATTATTATTAATCAGTAAAAAAACATAATTTAAAATTAATAAACTAGCATTAAAGTACGATCATGTAAAAATTATAAACTATTTTTAATTTTAAAATAAACTCAAACTTAAATTAATAGGTTTATAATTTATTATTATTAAAAAAATTTAATTTGTTGGTGAAATTTTGATTTCATATGTATAAATAACAATTAAACAATTATTAATTTGAAAAGTCTTGAAATTAAAATAATTCAACTCAAAGGGTTTGTGTATAAAAAGAACATTTAAATTTCATAATCTTTAGTTTAAAAGAAAAAGAGAAGAGGAATTTTATGTTTTTTGCATTTTTATTGAATTAAAGACGGGCAGATTTGGTATTTCAAACATTTTTATGGAGTTTGAAACGAGAAAACTTTATTTGTATAATTTTTTTTTAATTGGTAGAGGAGCATTTTCTATTTTTAAGATTTTTATGTAGTTGAAACGGAGATAATTTTGATTAACAATACTCTGTGAATAGGAATGATAATTTTTTATTTTTAACATTTTTGTTAAATTTGAAACGAGGAAATTTTATTTTTTGTTGAATTGGCAGAGAGAAATTTTATATTTTTAAGATTTTGATAGTGTTGGAAAGGAGATAATTTTAGTTTACAATATTTAATAAATTGAAAGGATAATTTTTTATTTTTAACATTTTTATTTAGTTGGAAGGGAGTTGAAAGGGATGCAATTTTTTTCTGAAGTGAAAGAGGCAGCATTTTTATCGAGTTTAAGGAAAGAATTGTTCATTTTCAATTTTTTTTCTAAATTGAGAGAGGGAAATTTTTTATTTTTAACATTTTTATTGTGTTGGGAAGAACGAAATGTTTCTTTTTAATCTTTTATGTATTGGAAGAAAGATAATCTTTCATTTTTTACATTTTTATTGAGTTCGAAGGGAATAAATTTTTGTTTAAAATTTTTTCTGAATTGAAAGAGGCTTTTTTTTGTTTTTATTATTTTTTTTGTGGGAAGGGATGAAATTTTGTTTACTTTTTTTTGTATTGGAAGAATTCATTTTTTTTTACCATTTTGATTGGGTTTGAGGGAAGAATTTTTCATTTTCCATTTTCTTTCTGAATCGAAAGAGGGAAATTTTTTTTATTAACATTTGTATTGATTTGCAAGCGAGGAAATTTGGGTTTTTAATTTTTTGTAAATTAAATTTGTCTGGATTTGGTTGTTTCTAAAATTATTGAATTTAAAGGAAGACTTATTATTTTTATTTTTTCTTCTGATTTGAAAGAGGGTATTTTTGTTAAGTTAGAAGGAAGGAAATTTCCGTTTTAAATTTTTTCTGAATTGGAAGATAAAAATTCTTTTATCTTTAAGATTTTTTTTTTAAATTGAAAGGGCCAAAATTTTGGTTATTTATTTTTATTATGAATTGGAAGAGGCAAATTTTTTTATAGAATTTTTAGTAATTTCAAGAGGGAAGCTTTTTATTTACAATCTTTTTTACAGTTTTTTCAGTTTTTCCAATTTTTTTCAAACAGGAAGAGAAATTTAAAAAAAGTAAGAAGAGAAAAATTGTTCCTTGGAAAAATTGCTACAAAAATACCCCTTGATATTTTTCAGTCTCACTTCGTTTTTTTTTTTGTTTAAAAAGCTAATTTGTCGCGTTTAAGAGGTAAAATTTTTTTTTTAATTTTTTATACGAGAGAAAAGATTAGAATTAATAAAGTTTGATTAATGTAACCCTAGGGTAGTTTTTCATTTTTAAAAAATCTTATTGTTTATATCTGTCTATGATTATAAAAAGGTTTTCACCAAAATATAATTATTTTTAATATTTTTTTATAAATTATTTTTGATTTTATAAAAATCTGTAATCATACAATTGATCAATGATGATACATTTTGCTAAACAAAATTTTTTGCAATCATAAACAACAAATTTTTATCTCTAAACTTTTTTTATATCTGGCTTCTATTTTTATAAATTCGAAAAAAACTGGAAAAACTAGAAAAAGGGTTGAAAAAAGAATGTTCCGCCTTTAAACTCAATAAAAATGCTAAAAAGAAAAAATGGCCTCTTCCAATTCAGAAAAAAACAACCACAATTTCGTTCCTTCCAACTCTATAAAAATCTTGAAGATAAAAAAAATTTTCTCTTTTCAATTCAGAAAAAATTTAGAACCAAAATTTCCTCCTTTCCAACTCAATAAAAATGTTTAAAAGAAATTCCCTCTTTCAATTTAGAAAGAATTGAAAATAAAAAAATTCTTCCCTTAAACTCTATAAAAATGTTAAAAAGAAAAAATGGCATCTTCAAATACAGATAATAAAAAGAATCAAAATTTCATCCCTTCCTATGCAATAACAATGATAAAAAAAAACTACTTCTAATTCAGAAAAATATTAAAACCAAAATGTCCTGCTTTCTAGCTTAATAAAAATGTAAAAAAATGAAGAATTATCCTTCGTCCAATTCATAATATATTGAGAGTCAAAATTTCGTCCCTTCCAAGTGTATAAAAATTTCGAAGATAAAAAAATGCTTTCTTTCAATTCGGAAAGTTTGAACTCAATGAAAATATTAAAAGCAAACAAATAGCCAAAATTTCATCCCTATCAACTTAGTAAAAATGATAAAAATAAAAAACAGCCTCCTCTAATGCAAAAAAAATTAAAAACCCAAAATTGCCTTTCTTCAAACTCAACAAAACTGTTAAAAATACCAAATTTGCCCGCCCTCAACTAAATTAAAATGTAAAAAACAAGAAAGTTCCCCTTCAAGTTCTTCAAATATTTAAATATTAAAATCTCTTCCCTTTCTTTTGAAATAAATAAAAAATTAATTAATTAAAAAAGTAATTTTAAGGTGTTTTGAATTAACAATTGTTTAATTGTTATTTATATATCAAAATTCAACTCTTTAACTAACAAGTTCAACATTTTTAAATATGGAATAATTAAAATTGTAACCTTCACAATTTAAATTTAGCAATCTAAAAATTTGATAATTCAAGGCTTTATAATTCAAGCAATTTAGTTTCAGAATTGAAATTATAGTATCAATCATGTCTTATGATAGAGCAAACATTATAGTCACTATAGACACTATTTTTTATCTCTTTTTTTTTTAACAAAATTGGTTTTTTTCTTTCACTTTCAGGCCCTCCACCTAACAAGAGCAGTAGCAACACTTCTCCACTTTTCGCCTGAAGAAGAAAGATTGTTGCAAGAAACTTTAGAGTGGAAAATGTCATGGTTCGGTACTAGGCCTAATTTAGGTATTGGACAAACAGCAAAAGCTATTCCGCCTAGTTGATAACAAGGTGCACCACTTTTAGATAGCAAAATTAATCAGAAAATGCTGTCAACTGTTTGACAGAAAAAGAGAGCGAATTATACAAATGCCAAAGTAAGATTGCTCACGACATGCAATCTACAAAAACCTTAAAATAAGCTCTAAATAAAAATTATATTTCAACCATCGGTTGAGGATACAATTACTCAAAAGGGCATTAGTAAGTATTCCTTTTAAAACCTTTTTTTATCCGAAAATTACTCGAATTTATGAATCTAGATTAATTTGTACACATATGCTTTTAAATACCTCGATTAAACAAATTTTAGTTTACAATAATCTCGAATAAATACTGCACAGAAAAGACACTAATTACGCTTTTTACAAATCAGCGTATTTTTATCCATTTCTAGTGTAATTTTAAGCAAAGATATTAGAAAATAATTGAGAAAATTATTGATTAAATCTACACTTAAGGAACGTTAGTATATTTATAATTTCTAAAGTGTATTGAGCTACTGCGAAGGAAAAACAGTCCTCCGGAATCATTGTAGTAATTTCTGATTGTAATGTTTTTGTAATTGAATTTTTACTTCTGGAACAAAAAGACGTAATTTTATTGATACCAGTAGAGAGAAATATGTGATACTGTTTTTACTGCAGTTGTTGCACATACTCCGTTGTAAGTTTTAAATGTAGGACCATCCAGAACTCAAAAAATATTTATTAAGTCACGCTAGTATAAGTAGGTTACTGTAACTAATTTTATTATTGCATCATGTGGTGTATATCAATCTAGTGAAAATCACAGATAACAGTCAGTTGAGTAAGTCA
>JAUELO010000345.1:1785782-1798055 GCA_032357855.1 Amphibolips quercusostensackenii
GTTTATTTTTGAGACTAGAAGGAAATAATAATTATTGCATTCAGAACGCCTCATAACTCTTGTATCTTTTACTAGCTCTCTTAGTCTTTCATCCGCAATAACGTGTGTACATGTGGATCATTTTATTTCTAAACCAAGCATTCATAATAAATAAGCCTTTTCCTAAGCATAAGCTAACTAATCTTTCACCGTTATGATCTTTTTTGATCATATATTTGATCATCATATAGAGAAAAGTGTTTGAACTCGGTATTTAGATGATTTACTTGTAAAAGAAAATAACTTAATTTCATTCTTTTAAACATTCAAAAAAAATTTATTCTCGTTTGTGTCTTTCATCTGTTATGTCATGGCCTCTAATGGTAATCTACAACCGAATAGGGTTGATACGGGAGTAATACGAAATAACAAAGTTATACTTCAATAAATAATATTTAGACTTTTTAAGTTTTGCCAAAATTTATTTTTTTACTTTCTTTTTTCAATCGGTACAAAGTTTCGAAAATATAAAAAACTTACCTTTTTTCGAATTGTTTGATTTATAAATTAATTTTGATATTATTATCTTTATATGCTTACATTTTTATTGCCAAAAAAACTAACCTCGAATTATTAATAGACATTCGTAATTCACAATGAAAAAGACAAACAAAGGGATATCAGTGATATCTGAGTATGATTTATAATAACCCTGCCATAATTTATCATTAATAGTAGTAAAAATTTCAAAATTTCAAAAAGCAAGAGATGTATAGGGGAATATTACATCTTTTTTTATTTCTAAAATAATCAATAAAAAATGCTTTATATATAAAAAAATCAAGTGACTAGACCACATGAAGCAATTACGAATTAAAGTTTGCTCAAATCACTGAGTTTCATTACAGATAACTGATTTAAAAAATAACTAATAGAGCCCCCATTTCTTAAAATTATAAAAGATGTAGTCTTTACGTTTCAAAAAAAAGTTAGTAACTAATTTGCTTTTTGTTCCAAATGTTCTCTTTATCAGACATACCCTGTTATCACACGTACCCCTATTAACCCTACGTGAAAACAGAAAAGTTTAATAAAATAACTATTTAAAAAATAGGTAAATAAATTTACTGCAATTAAATTCAACTTCAACTTATAGCTGTTGTTATATTTACCAACAAAATGGGGGAAAATCATCAAGTTGAAGAGCACAATCCAAAGAATAATGTTCATTTTTTTTCTTAATAAAGAAAACTACTTATGTTTAATAATGAGTGAATATTCTACAATACTTCTCATTAAATAGCCGCTATTTAATTCGATATTTGTTATCTTATTTGTTATATAAATCGTAGGACGAATCGAATGGAAAAAATTTATTTGTCAGATACATATTTGTATTTGATTATTCTGCTTAAACCATACTAAAGACTCAGCTACAATATTTGTAGAACTTTTTTAAATACAGTTTAAAAATGTGCGCAACACATCCAAAAAATTGTCTTGCCAGGATATGTAGATGAACTTTGAACACAAGTTTTTGCCTAATAATCTGATTTTTGATAAAACTACCCTTCTGGCCAAAAATACATTTTACAATTTTTCGACGTGAATGATCATGAAATTATAAGATTATACATTGCAAAAGTTACTATTCGATGAAGATATGTTTGTAAATATTTATTGTATCAAATGCTTAACTTAGGCTGAATAACAAAATTGTAAGAATGAATTATTTTTTGTAGAATATTAGAAAAATATGTGACATTTTTTGAAAACAATAATCAGGTTTATTATCTATTGAAACTTCAGCTTGATTGCAAATTTTAATATAAGCATATCGACCTAACTTGCATCATTTAACTCAACAAATTATAATCATTTTCTTAAAGTAAAACTTTAGGATGATTAGCAGAGTGTTCCAAATTGATATCTGTTGACATTTTATTTTTTATTTTTCTTGGTTTCTGAAAAAAAAATATTTTTTTTTTTAATCGGTCAACAATCACTAGTGTCCCCGGGCTTTTGAAATTGAAGTGGAATTTAAATAGGAAAAGTTTAGTTTTCAAACTAATGAAAAACAGTTGTACTGTGCCCGGAAAATGCGCCCCGAAAAATGCAAAATAACAGTTTTATGCAAAATCCATGCTCAAGACGGTATTTTAAAAATTTTTTCTGAACTAATTATATTCATTTGATAAGTGTCAAGTTTCAAAGTACTTTCTAACAAATTTTGAATTGTTGAAATAATAATTATTTGTTTAAACAAATTTTTTAGCTTTTAAATCGTAAAAAGTTATTATTTTTCAGAATAAATGCTACAGTTGATGAATTTCAAGAATCATATGTATTTATTTTTTTAAATATTTGTTTATAATTTTAACAATTTTTATTTGTTTCAACCATTTTTGCAGAACATCCTGATAAGTCACTACTTTCTGGAATAATTGAAGCAGTTAATAAATGCTAAAAGTGATATTTCGTGTTGAAAACAGTATTATAGGAAGTATTACATGAAAATGTAAAATTAAAAGAAACTATTTTAAGCAAAATAGTCTAATTTTCAACCAAAAAATTAATGTTTAACTGAATAACACAATTTTTAACCAGAAGAAAAATGATTTTTTAAACCAAAAGATTAAGTTTTTACCAAAAAGGACCAATTTTCAACAAAACCCACGAATTTTCATCCAAATTTTTTTATATTCAATCAAAAAAATGAATTTTCAACAAAAGTATTAATTTTTCTACAAAGGAAAACGAATTTTCAAAAAAGTGATTAAATTTTAAACTAAAGAAATAAATTTTCAAACAAATAGTGGATTTTCCAAACAAAAAAAACGTTTTTAAATAAGAAGATTAATTTGCTACCGAAAAATCAAAATGTTTAACAAAACACATGAATTTTTAACCAAACACTTCAACTTACAACTTAAAATGATAAATTTTCACAAATAATGAAACAACTACATTTTCAATTAAAAAACTTCATTTTGAATAAAAGCAAAGACCAAGTTTCACGTGAAAAAATAAATTTCCATCCAAAACATACGCATTTTAAGCAAAATAGTTTAATTTCCAACCGCATAGTTTAATTTAGAACTAGAAAGATAAGTTTTCTTTATAAATGTATTATTTATATTTTAAGTTGAAAAACAGATTTTTTACAAGAAAACAAAACAAATTTTGAACAAAGTGGTTTAATTTTGTCGCAGGAAATTAATTTTCCACTAAAATTATCAATCTTCAACCAAAGGAATAAGGTTGCAACCAAATATTAGTATTTTCAACCAAGACTCAATTTAATTTAAATTTTTATTTAAAAAAATTAATTTGCAAGAAAAAATGGTTTTTTCAACATGACAGAGTAATCTTTATCAAAGAAAATTTTTTTCAACCAAACAGTTGAATCTTTAACCCAAAATAAAGTAGTTACATTTTTAGATTAAAAAAATAATTTGCAAACAAAAACAATTTTTTTAACAAGATGAGGTAATTTTTATCAAAGAAAAGAATTCTTAACCGAACAGTTGAATTTTCATTCAAAAAGGAGAATTTTTCAAACGAGAAAATTAATGTTATACTACAAAAAATAATGTTGAACAAAATACATGAATCTTTCTCAGAAGAAGAGACACTTCGTACCAAAGTTGAAGTAGTTAAATATAAATATAGATCTTCTACAATTCTTCAGAAAAATAAAAAATATTTTTCAAGATTTCATAAACATGGACAAAGTGTAAATTTTTATTCTACAGGATTTTACCAAAATTTCGTTTTGAAAAATCAAGCCAGTTTAAAAGATATTTAGGACTTTCAGAATATTGGAAGAAATTTAAAAAATATTTTATTAAATTTCTGAAATCTTTTAAAGTTTAAAAATATTTTTAATCTCTTTAAATCTTCTTGAATTCTTCAATGTGTTTTAAACCGGCTCGAATTATTTCTAAACTTTTGAAAAATCTTTTAAAGTTGAAAAATTGCGCTTTATTCTACCAAATTTTTTCGCTAATAAAAGAAATCTTTTGAAATGCTTTTTTATTTTTTTAAATTTTTTTTAAAATTAATTTTTCATAATAGAAAGTTAATGATAATTTTTTTTGGAATCTTAAGAAAAGTGTTTTTATTTACTCGAAGCCTTTTAAACTTGTTGAAAATCTTCAACATTTTTAAAAATTGACATTTGGCTTCACACTTATGTAAATCTTTTGCAATTTTTTTCAATTCTGCAAAAGTGAAGAATTTTCTTTAAAAGCTTTCAGATTATATTTTGACAATCTTGTAAATGCTTTGAAATCATGCTAAACCCTTTTGAATATTCTTTAAAAATTAATTATTAAAAATAAAAGATTAATTTAGATTTTCGCATGAATGTGAAGAAATTTCTTTGTTATCGTGAAACCATTCAAAATGCCTAAAAAGCTTAAAAATTTCATTTTAAAATCTTTGAAAATTTACATTTGTTTTCAGTTATTTTAAAATAATTTTTTTTTTAATTTCAAATTAATTTTAAATTTTCTTAAAACTTCGAAACATCTCCTGAAGCTGATCAATATTGCGATAAATTTTTAAAATCTTGTTCAATTAAAAAATTTTGCTTTTAAATCGTCCACTTTCCTTTCTGAAATTTCAGGAAATCATTTAAAACGTTTTTAAATCATGAAACCTTTTACCATTCTCAAAAAGCTTTTTTTTAATAATTTATATGCAAATAAAAATAATTATATTTATATACAATAATATAATAATTATTTATATATAATATATAAAATATCCTCAATTTCCGGAAGAAATGATAAAAGGAAACGAGGACTATTGGTATTTACTTGTGTTTACACCACTAAGAGAATTTAAAAAATTTGTTCGTAAGTTTTTGAATATCTTTGGAAAAGTAAGCGAAAATTTCTTTAGGTTTTGAAAAAAATTGTTCTTAGATGTAAAATTTGTTAAAAATGTATAAATTTAGTGGTTTATGACGTTTCTTAACACCCTCTGTAAAGTTTAAAAATAAATTTTGTTGAGGTGCAAGAAAATTATTGCTTGCTTGTTCAGTATGAACTAAAAGCATACCATGTAGGACACTAATTTATTTTTAAATTTTAATAAAAATTACCTAAGTCTTAAAAAATGTCCCTTTTGCTCATTGAAAATATTGTATTTTCGGCCTACCATATTGTTTATAGAATCAGTTCCTAATATTAACTAAAATTAACCTAATTTTTTCTATTAATAATGGTAAGAATAAAATTCAGTTTCTACAAAATCTTGCCCATTAATGCCGCCCAAAATCCTTTTTATTTTTATAAAACAATGGTCAAATGAATATTGTGGAAAAAGGTGATGGCATAAAGCAAAATCTTGTAATTCCACATGACGGTAAACTTCCTTCTCTTTTCACCATTTGACCGATGTGATATTTGTCTCAAAGGGATGAACACCTTATAGACATAATAGTATATTTGTTGATATCATGTATGATGAATAGATGACCTAAATATTTTATTTTATTTTTTAGGATTAATTATAGTATAATTGTTATTTATATGAATCATCATGATGGGTCTCTCAATGTATGCAGTACGTTGTTTAAAATTCTTTACCTAATTTTGTTTATTTATTAGAGGAATAATCGCACTTTTTTTAATTTTAAAACTTTTATTTGCTTAGTAAACTGACGTCTGAAAAAATGAATGATCCTTACATTTTAAAGCCTTCCGTGAGAAGTAAAAACTATCTCCATGTTGGTAATGTCAGCGACAATAATGATACATCCGTAACTGTTGAGAGCAACAATTTTACTGATCCTACGCACTTTGGTGAAATCGTTTTGTATACATTAATAAAATCTTTATTTTTGTTTTTGTTGCAATAAAATTGATTAGAATCGATTTTGGATTTTGATTAAAAACTCTAATCAATACTATCACTTTCTCACATTTTCTAGACAAATTTCTAACACTTCACTTCCTCTCGTACAACCTTCTTAAACTGGCAAGTCTTTTCCTTCTAAGCAGACAATATATAACTCAAGATGTAATGCATTTTAAGATCAAATTACGCATCAAAAAGGTTGAATTTTAAGGATCAATTTTCTGCCCTGAATTTTCATTAGTAGCGACTGTCAGTTGTTACGATACATCAAAGTTATGACTGTTTAATTGAAAATTACCTTTTTTTATAAATATTCATATTTGAAAATTAAAAATTAAACAGTTTTGTAGAAAATTTGCCTTTTTGACTTTAGAATGCAAAAACTTATCTGACAATTTTTTTTCTTTTGACTTGAGAATCTTTCTTGTATCAAAATTGAACTTTTCCGTTGAAAATTCGTCTTTGTAATGGTTGAATTTAAGTGTTTTTTTTTTAATGGGAATTCATATTGGTTAAAATATCTACTATTACAATTTTCGTTTAGAATTTATAATTTCAGTTTGAGTTTATCGTTTTTGTTAAATGTTGAACAGTTTTAATGAAAAATCGTTTGTTTTTTCTTAAAATTAATTTTCTTAAATTTAAATCAAACCAGTCCATTTTTGGTTAAAAACATGTCTGTTTTAGTTAAAAGTTCAACTAATTGGTGGAAAATCTATCTTTTCAGATAAAAATTCAATATTTGATTAAAAATTGATGTATTTTGTTGACAATTCATCTTTTTTCGTAGAATTCTATCTTCTTTGGTTCATCAGCACGCAACTGTTTGGTTGAAAATTAATCTGTTTTAGTTAAGCATTTAACTATTTTGTTCTAAATTTGTCTTTTTTGGGGAAATTCAACTATTTTTTATTCGAAATTGAAAACTTGTTTGATTAAAATAACAACTATTACATTTTTTGTTGAGAATTCATCATTTCAATGAAAAATTCATCGCTTTAGTTAAAAAGTTAACTATTTTGTTGAAAATTAATTTTCTAAACTAAAAATTTTAATTAAACAATTTGATCAAAAATTTAACTGTCTTGTAAAAAGCACTTTTTTTAAATTTCAAATATCCCTTTTTTTAGTTGACTTTAACTACTTTTTATTTAAATTGGAATCTTTTTTGTTTGAAATATCAACTGCTATATTTTTTATTCATAAGTTATCATTTTAGTCAAACATTTATCTTTTTGGTTGGAAATTCAACTGTACTGTTGAAAATTCAATTACTTGGTTAAGTATTGAGCTGCACTGAAAAAATTATAATTTTTGTTAAAAATTGAACTACTCTACTTGAAATTCGTTTTTTTTTCTTGTTTCAAAATTAATTTTTTTAATTGAACATTTAAATATTCCATTTTTATTAAAAAATTCATCTTTCAAGTCGAAATTTCATCTATTTAGTTAAAAATGTGTCTTTTCTAGTTGAAAACTAATCTTTTTGTTTAAAAATTTATATTTCTGGTAGAAAATTTAACAGCTTGATTGAAAGTTGAACTTTTTCGTTAAAAAGATTCATCAGTTTAAGTTAAAAATTCATCTCTTTGGCTAAAAATTTAACTATTTTGTTGAAAACTCGTTTTTTATTTCAAATATTTTTAAAAATGAATATTTCACCATTCTATTTTTGGTTGAAGACGTATCTTTTATAGTTGAAAATTCAACTATTAAATTGAAAATTGATCATTTGTAATTGAAAATTTAACATTTTTTAAAACATTTACTGTTGGTCCCAGGAAGTTGTGAAGTGTGAAGTGTGAAGTGTGAAGTGAGGTTGTGAATTTAACAGTTTGATATCCCGGGGTTTAACTTGATGTGTCAACAAAGGAAAAATGTCACAAGAATGGGGCAAAATGGCAGAAAGGCAGTAAGTGTAAACAGGTCTGAATGTTATCTTACTTTACGTTAATAATGGCATATACACCGAACTACACATCTAAACGTTTTTCAAGTGTTGAGCTCATTCGCAATTTTCATTTGCGAATAAAGCATTACCTTGACTAAGTTTCGTCACACTGCACAATTTTATTGCTAAGTTAGTATTTAAATATTTTTTTCTAACTTTGCTGTATAAATTTAAACACGAAGTCCTGGAAGTTTAAAAAAGTTTTGATAATTACATGAATAATAGAGTCACAGATGTTAGACTTATAAATAGTCACTGTAGGAATATATCTTTCTTTTAGGGAAAACTTATTCTTCAGCATAATTTTTTTAAAAAGTGTATTACTACAAGAACTAATATAATGAATATACAAGATTGGATTTTATTTTCACTTGCATTTTTCCGTGCAACATACGTAGCTTGGTTTAGTGCTACTCCTCAAGTGAACATATCTCAAGGTTTGCTCACAGGAACCACATTGGAAACAAGAAATGGGAGGTATGTTTCAAGCTTTAGTGGAATACCCTACGGTCAGCCTCCAGTTGGAGACCTAAGGTAAAATATATCAAAAATAATTGACTACAATAACTTTCTATTTATTTATTCATTTCATCCACATTGGAGCTTCATACTGTTATTTTTAATGGAAAACAAATGAATCTGGATTCCCACCAATGATCTCAGGACCACACAAGACTCTTTTTTTTTTAGTCTTATTTTAATACCTGAAGTTAGCCCTACAATAATATTTTTTATAGTGTTTGTCTTGCCACTTTTTTATCATATCAATGTGAAAGCTTATTAAAATACATCAGTTTGGCATCTTATATTTAGGACATTCCATTTTATATGAGCGCACTGCCTAAAACAAATTTTTTTTTGAATTCTTTAAACTGTGATGAATTGTAGTACTATAGGGCCCTATTGTAGGTGCAAAACCATTAGTGACCATGTAGCATGGTTACTCAGATATGTGGGGTGGTAGTTGATACACATTGGTGTACAGACCATTTTTCAATGATATGTTATTAAGTGTTAACATCGTAAATTTTATACCAAATAGAGTTTGCAACTGACTAACTCGAAAGGAAATTTGACTAGCTTCACTATGTTGGTAAGCATTTCTAAAAAATATATGTTCTTTCTATAGTGTTTTGAAATTGAAAATCGAAATTTCAGATATTTCACAACACGTATCCTTAGCTTTTGATGATATACATTTTAAAACAAAGCTTAGAATTTCTAGTTCATAATCCTGATTTCCTCATTTGTTTTTCATTAATATTTCAGAAAATCACGAAATGTCCATTATATCCATTCAGGGTTATAAACCCTGAATTTTCATAACATGCATTTTATTAAAATCTGAGGATCCTCATTTTAAGATATTCGGAATTTAAATTCCAAATGTCAAAAAACTGCAAAAAGTAAATATAATTTGGAGAAATGGTTACCGCCTTTATAAAATTTGTCCAATTTTCTTTCGAATTCGTTAGTTACAAACGCCCTGATATCTCAGTAACCATACAATATGGTTGCTTATGGTTATGCATATACCTATACGAGTAGTAATACAATTTTCCGAAGCTTAAAGAAAATCAAAAATCATTTGTTTGAACAGTGCGCTCATAGAAATAAAATGCCTTATTTATCAAATTATTTTGAAAATGACGTCACCTTCTCATGAAAATAATTTATCATTGATTTTCAAGCTATTTATCTTGTACCTTAGATTTAAATAAGTTAATTAGAAAAAGCGTGATGCACAATTTCACAATAAATCATTTTAAACGACTTAGTGTGAAAATCGTAATCAAGATTCGCGGTAGTGAATCGCCGCCAAGTATAAGGGAAAGGCTAACAAGAATCCTTATCTGGAATAATTATTCATATTAAACCTTTTTTGAAACTTCGGTACAACTCTATACCGATTTCAGTAAATGAATTGGAAATTTTTGGCCCCCTAAGCCAGTTTTACAGGGTGCCAAAATAGTCCCGTAAGTAAAAAATTGAATTTTGCGATTTTTTGACACAATTATAATTTTTTGGCTGATTATTCTAGCATAAATTGTTTTGATTAAATTATATATTACTTTATACTAATGATTTAATGTTTAAATAAATTATTGGAATATTTGATTATTCTTTATATCTATGTTTTCTTAGAACAGAGTTAGAGATTCGCGGTTTAAAAAAAATGCAACTTGCTTTCAACTTTTTAATTAGAGCAAGGCAATAATTAATAAGAAATAAGAAATAATTATTTAATTAATATAATATTATTTATAATAATATTTTCTGAAAATAATGCTAGAAAGTTGCGGTTTTTTAAGGTTCCGTAACCAAGAGCAGAAACCCTTCAAGTTTCGGTCAAGTGTATGTCCGTCCGTCGTACTTTTTATTGAAGGTTGTAAATAATGGAAACAGCAGTAAAAACAAGTGAGGGGAAATAGAAAATAATTTTATGGTGGGCAAGTAGGGGAAGGGAAGTCTTAGCCGGGGAAGTGAGAAGGGGAAATTATGTGAGAAGTGGAACAAGAAGAAGAAGTAAGATGAAATATGTAGTTTTTGTAGGCTACAAAACTCTAAGCGCATATTTTAAGTCATTTTTCTTAAATTTTTCACTTTTTGTGCAATTTTCAATTAGGTCGAGGTTATAATTAATTTATGTTCACGAACATAATTATTTAAACAATTGATTATTACTTTTAATAATGTTCTCTTTAAATAATGCTATAGATGGTTGCAGTTTCATTTTGAAATTTTTGTCCACTTCTTACTTAGTAAGTTAATAATTAATGCATTTTAACAAACGTTATTACTTGAACATTAATATCGCAAAAAGTAGTATTTTTGCACTAAAACGCACAAAAAAACGCGCGCGTAGCGCGCGGTTAATGTTGCTAGTATTATAAAAATCTAATATAATAAATACTTTACGATATCTTTTTGAATGGTAACATACGAGCATTTTATTTATAAAACTATAAATGAAGTAGGAAAAAAATTATATAAAATATCGATTTAGGTTTAGTAGCCCCGTACCAGCAAAAGGTTGGAATGGAATACTTTCAGCAGATAAGGAAACATACATGTGCACTCAATTTTCCGGTTCAGAAGTAGTTGGCCAAGAGGATTGCCTATTTTTAAATGTATACACACCACTTAGAGAATTTTCACCAAAAATCGTAAGCTTGAACAACAGAAAAATATTTTACCTTGGACATTTTAACCCTGACCTTTGTTAAGATATACCCTAAAAGCTTTGAAATCCGTCAAAATCTTTTTTAAAAAAAACCTTAAACCTGTTGTTGAGATTCTCAAAAAATCCCTGAAAAACTTGTCAATCTTTTTACATACCTTAAAATTTTGAAATCTTATAACTTCTTTTGAAATTAATTTGAATCCCTTTATTCTAGTGAAATTTATTTAAATCTCTAAAATCCCTGAAATCCGTTTAAATCCCTAGAAGTCCCTTGCAATTTCATTTGATTTATACTATTATTTCTTACAAACTGAATAGTTTGAGCCCAACAAACAATATTTTTTTGTATTTTTTGTGTATTTTAATTGTTATCCTAAGAAAATAATTATCATAGGCAAACAATTCCAAGAGAAGCAGTTTGTTCCCAGTCATTGTATATGTTCATGGAGGAGCTTATGTGAATGGAAGCAGTTCACCTTACTTATATGGACCTAATTATCTCCTAGACAAAGATATTGTCCTTGTCACTTTCAATTATCGGCTAGGAATTTTTGGATTTCTTACTACAGGGGATCTAATTGCACCAGGAAATTATGGATTAAAGGATCAAGTTCTTGCACTTAAGTGGGTGCAACAAAATATTCAAGCTTTTGGTGGAGATCCGAAAACGGTTACATTAATGGGGCATTCTGCAGGCGGTGCTTCAGTTAGTCTGCATTCACTTTCTAATTCTTCGAATGGTAAAGAAACTAAATTAATTAGCAACTTTAATTATAAAATTAATCTTTAACATGCCCAGTGTGAAATTGGGCGTTGCATAAAATATAAATTTCAGAAAATGAATGACCGTGGGATTCTACACGGAGAGAAATCGAGAGACTAATTCACGAAACTGCTCCTTGATCTTGAATCCAGCTTTTGCCGTGATACAAAAGCACGGATTTGTGAATTTATATCGCGGACGTGTCACTTGACGAAAAAATTACTTGGCCTGAGAACTTAAATGAAGGAACCCTTGATTTTAAAGCGACGGGTTTGAAGTTTCAGTCATTAGGCCACACACCGCAACCTTCACAGATCTCGAATCCTATGCTCTTTGTTCATGATGTCCGAGATTTCAAAGCACGGATACCAACATGATTTTATTACACAGAGTTCAATAATTCATATCTTGAACTCTGCGTCCTTATCTCACGTAAAAATTGTAACTCTAAAATGACGCGCTTCCGTGAACTCAGATCTCGTGATTTTACTCCGTGAATTCTTACCCTTTTTACTTAAAAGTCACTTT
>JAUELO010000345.1:1830266-1847322 GCA_032357855.1 Amphibolips quercusostensackenii
CATGACGCAAACCACGCATGCTCTCTCTACTCCTTGGGCGGGCTCTTAGTGATTGGTCTGTTGCGTTAATAATAGTTTCCAGTTTCAGACGGTTGCAACTTCCTTCTACGAACTAGAGTCGTCTCTAGCGCCCTCCTAAAGAGTGGGGATAACTTCAGCCCTCCTGATATGCCAAGTCAACCCGCTCGCCTGAAATGTGACTTTGTGCGCCGTCCCTTTAATTTCTATGTCCATAGAACGAAGTGAATCATAACCAAATCGTAGCATCTATGTAATTGAGAAACATTATCGCAATTCGCAAGTGCAGTGAAAGAAAATAGTAGTGAGTTGTTTGTTCACTGAAATAAAGTGCAGTGCTAGAACCAGTAAAGAGAAGATGAGCAGCAGTATTTATTCCACGGTGAGTGAATTAAGTATGCATTTAATAGTTTCAATATAACTGTGATGTATGCACAACATTAGTGTTACTTTGCTGCGTTGTTGCTATTGTAAGCAAGCATCTTCATTTACAGCCATCTGGACCAAGCTATTTTGTCCACTTGCGTAAACAAATGGTAAATATACTTTAAATACATATAAAGAATCATCCTAGGAAAAAACATAAAATCCTTCGAAGTGTTTTTATAAATCGAGAGCGTGCACTGGAAAAACGAAGAAATTTAATTTCGGAACCGCATCTTTCCTCGTTCTTGCTCTGATGCTGGATCTCGAAGACTTCGAGCGTGCGCCTGATAATTCATTATTATATTGAAAAAATAAAAAGTAAATTAAGAAATTGACTATTTTGTTGAAAAATCGTGTTTTCTTGTTGAAAATTGAACTATTTGGTTGAAAGTTTAACCGCTTTGTTAAATTTTTTTTTTATATAGGAGGATCATCTCTGTTCCTCTTTTTCAGTTAAGCATTTGTCTTTTTTAGTAGACAATTAATTTTCTTTGTCTAAAATTCCCTTTTTTATTGAAAATATAACTGTGTGGTTTAAAATAATCTATATTGTAGAAAATGAATATTCTTGTGTTAAAAATTTCGTGAATGAAAAACCAATATTTCCTGGAAATTCGACTTTTTTGGAAAATTTATGTCTGTTCGAAAATTTTAGTATATTGTAAAATATTAAGCTACCTGGTAGGAAATTGAATCAAATTGTAAAATATTTATTTTGTTGCTGTTGAAGGTTTATATGTTTGGTTGAAAATTCGTTTTTGTTTTGTTTATAATTAATTTTTTTCATCTGAAAATGTATTTCTCAATTATATGTTGAAAATCATTCTTTCCTGGTTAAAAGTTTGTCTTTCTTAGAAGATAACTAATATTCGTGGTTTAAAATGACCTCTTTTTGATTGAAAATGCAACTATATGGTTTGCAATACACTATATTGTAAAAAATACATATACTCGTGTTGAAAATTTCGTGACTGAAAAATCATTATTTGTTGAAAAATTCGTCTTTTTTTGAAAAATTCATCATTACAGTATTTTTTTTGTAATACAATTTTGTTTTTGTCTGCAGGAAATTCTCTATTCGATAAAGCTGACACTATCGCAGTTTTTTTAAGGCAGAGGAAATCTTGAGACCGAGAAACATCTTGGGAAGTTTTTCGTACTGCTTTCTCTCCTATTACCTATATGGCTACGCATATGGAGTTAACTTAAAGTCTTTGGAATTAATATAATAGTAAGATAATTAAAAAAATCATGACTTTTTCACATGAATTTGTCTCATATGCAAAATAATAATAATTTTTTGAAATTGTGTTAGTGTTTTTCAGAACATCAACCCTTCTTCTGGTTATTAGAGGGGCAAACTAGCGAGGAGGAACCTATAGACGATGAATTCGGGGGTGGTAAAGCTTATGGATAAGGTGGAAGAAAACGAAAAAATTAGACTTTTGAACTCTTGCCGCTACTGTTTTTTATTAAAAATTAACTATTATATTTTTTGTGTAGGATTTATCTCCAATGACTAAAAAGCTACTATTTGGTAGAAAATTTAATTGTTTTCTTTAGAGTTCATATTTTCTGGTAGAAATGTAATCTTTCTTTTTTCTTAAACTCATCTTTTTTCGTTGAAAATAAATTTTTTTTCATTTAACTGTTTTCTAAAAAATTCTCTTTCTTGCTTAAACAATTTAGTTAAACATTTATCTTAACATTAATATTATTAACTTCGCACGTGTGTCAAATTCGATGGTGTTTGATAGTCAACGGTGAAGTTTTAATAGTTTTTTTAATCTAGTGTGCAAGGCAAATTTGATATGTTGTATTTTATCTTTTAAGAGAAGCAAACTTGTTTTTAATAGAATTAATTTATAGTAAGATGTTTTCAAATGTAGAGTTCTCTCATAACAGATTTAATTCTCATACGATGATTCATTATTATGGAAGAGGTGTTTGGGCTTCAATTGTGTGTAAAACTATGAATCTCGCCAACGTCTCGCGAACATAGCAGTTTACTTATTGAGGACTTAGCTAAAACTGAAGTTTCAAGTTGTGTTCTTCTCATACATACTCTCTACAATGCCTGAGATTATCTTTTGAAGAAAAGACTTGATTAGCTGATAAAGTTTGACCAAACCTCAGGTGTGGTTGGGCGATCTGGCTAATCACACCATATTAGAGGATATAATTATAAACAGAACAAACTAAAACTTCACTTTCAGGTGAGTCAGAAAAAAGCGAACCGTATTTATTATAATGTATCATCCTCAAAGCGTGCTCACAACTGACACATTATTTGTAAACGTCTTAATCGAAATCAATTCTACATGAAACAAGTTTGCTTTTCTTAAAAGAAAGAATACAACATAACAAATTTTTCTTGCACACTACCTTGAATAACTATTAAAACTTCACCTTTTCACCGTTAAAAATATCTTCACCTACACATCTATAAACACACAGTGAACAAAATCTTTAACCATTTTGTCAGCAATGAAATGATTACAGCCCTGCCTAAAGGACATAATTCTGCAGTAGCTCCCTCAAAAATACCAAAAGAAGAAATCACCAGTAATTTAGAATCCATCATATATATCCTTTTACCAAAAAAAGCAAATGACATATGGTCTAGGACAACTAACATTCTACGCCGAACCCAGCTTCTTTCAACAAAAGTTAACCAAACAGGAAAGAACAGCAATTAAGAAACTTAATAGAAATAAAGACATAACATTGCCTGCAGACAAAGGCAACACCACAGTACTAATCAAAAAAGAAGACTATAACAACAAAATCATGGACCTTTTAACTGACGATACATATAAACAATCTACAAAAGCGTATGTGAAAATTTTTACGGGAAATAAATGGGAAAATTCTGGGAGTTCACTCTCGGGAATCAAAGGGGAATTTTTCGGAAGTCCAGAATGAATGTGTGCACCACGTGTATAAAATCGGACCGATATTTTCGGATCCCGATTCAGCAGGTGGCATGAGCACACTCAATCTAAAAATGTCTGTTAGGTAATCTTAAATACGTGATCTATTATTATTCTGATCGGGTCTCTAGTTAAAATGCCTAAAATTTCGCGATCAGAATAATATTAGGACGGGTATTTCAGACAATTTAAGAAAAATTTTCAGATCGGGTCTACTAATGCAACGTGCTGGACCCAAACATAAAAAGATAGGTCCGGTTCCGGGTCTTGCACATCTGTGTTCCTCGAAGAAGATGAATTAATACACTCTAACCTTGACAAAAAAACAATTTATAAATTAATACTTACTGATTCTATTTCACAAAAACTTTACGGACTCCACAATAAACTCAGCAGCTTAAAACCTAGAACACTCCAATACCTAGGAAGTTGATTATAAATCCTTTACAAACTTTTCATCTGATCTTACACCTTTGGTAGAAGACTGTCTCAATAATACTCACTTTTTTTTCAATAACCAATTCTACAAACAAACCTCAGGAGCAGAAAATAAATCTCCAATCTCATCCGCAATAGCCAACATCTTTATGGAACACTTAGAAACTAAAATCTTCAAGCAATTTAAGCCTCAACAGGAAATTTGGTGCTGTTACGTCGGAGACACTTTTGTCATCTGAAGACATGGACTACTTGAACTTCACAAGTTTTCTGTTTTAGTAAGTCGATTACACCCTGATATCCAATTCACCATAAAAACTCAGAAAAACATTGAACAAATCCTAATGCAGAACAATTACGCAAATAAACAAATTGATAAAGTAATAAGAAAATATACTAAAATACAAGTCAACACAACCTGCTAAATACTAAGAGAGAAAAACGATGACCATCCTACCCTACATCCAAGGTATAACGAAAGACATAAAAAGAACTCTCAACTAGCATAACATTAAAACCATACTTAAACCACCTGTGAAAATCAAAAGACTTTTAAACAACCTTTAAGATAAAAAGGCACCTCTTAGTGATCTGGGTGTACATTAAATCTCTTGCTCTTTTGGCAAAGAGAAAAGTGAGCCAAAGTAAAAAGAAACATAAGAGTAATGTCTGGCTCAAACATTTCACGCAATCAGCACTAGCTATAAATCAGAACAGAAAAGGACATAGCATTTGATTTGGCAAAACAACCGTCATCGCAAAAAGATTCAATATTTTTTCAGGAAAACATAAAGAACCAATTGAAATTAGTAAACAACCTCATGCCATCAATAGACACAATGGATATAATGCTAATTGAAATTGGCTTTTTGTCCTCTCTAGTTTTTTTAAATGACTGAATTGGCCAATCAAGTTCAAACAGTTTTTTGGGTGTCCGCTCTGGGTACTTGACTTAAAAAATTTCCTCTTGATAAAAGTCTCCAGCAATGGGTTTATTCTTATAGTCCTTTAGCTTATATGTTACACGTTTAGTTGCCCTGATCCGATCCACAGTGAATATTTTAGTTGTCCATTTGGGTGCAAAGCCTTTCTTAAAAATGTTTTCATACTTGCTGATTCGAACTTTGTCACCAATTTGAATTTTGGACGTTTCGAAATAATTCTTCTTTGTTACTTCGCAAGCTGAATTGTGGCCACATTTTATTCTTGATTGTACGATCAAAACGTACAATAATGGTCGCTTTTAAATAACTGTCAGTTGGGTGCAGTTTAATGCTATTCTTTTGCATTAGAGTTTGAAATTGCGAGTTGTAAAACTTTTCACCTTGATCAGTGTGCAAGTTTTTTGGAGATCGTCCCTGTACCAGTATGGATTTCAAGGCTTCAGTAACATCAGGTCCACTCTTACTTTTTACAGAAACTGCCTAGGCATACTTAAAAAGTATATCGATAACAGTAAGCAGATATTTGAAACCCTTATTCTCTTGAGAATGTGGTAACATTGTAACCAAGTCAGCCTGCCACGTTTTATCTTATTCATGCATTATCAAAGAACGACTTTAATAATTTTTTCTTCCAGGCTTATGCAGTTCTTTGACTACTATCTCTTTCTTCAAATTCATTTTTAAATGCGTTTACTTGAGCGTCTAGTTGTGCAATGAGTTCAGCATTGTGTAGCGATGAATTTTCTTGAATACTGATCTGTATATTTTTGAATTTCTCATTTACTGATTCTTTAAGAATTTTTATCATAATATTATTGTTATTAATTTTATTACGCATAGATGACGTTATGTGATAAGGTGTTCGTATCTCGTTTTGAACAATACGCTGTACAAGTCTCAAATCACCAGCATCAAGCTGTTTTCCAGCATCTTCAACGTTACTGCTCGCAATTCCTCAATGATAGAAACAATTTCATCATTATGACTCGGATTTCCTGCTGCTTAAGATGCTGCGAGTAATCGAAGATGGTCATCTAGCTTGTTAGGATCGTTTCCATAAATTTAATCTGGCCTTGAATCTTTTTTTGATATCATAAAGTGAGGTATCAAACTCATTAATCGTTTCTTTTTCCCTTAATGCACCTCCACTTGTTGATGACCGTTTATGTAAAAAAGTCTTGCTGTAATATTCTTATACTGGCTTATATGTTTTCGTTTAAACGTAAGTTTAAATAAACCAGTACTTTTTCGATACAGTTGGTTACCAATTTTGATATTTTGAACATAAAAGCCGATTAGTGTATCACCAATCATAAACGTTCCATCATTAATTTTTCGCATGCCAAAAACCAGACCCAAAAACTGTTTTCTATTTTTATTCAATAGTTTAATGAATTTATTTGTTAATTTTTCATAATTTTCAGGAGGTTCATCATCATTTTCTTAAACCACATAATATGAACCGCTTGAAACACATGTTGCATCATGCACGTGATCATCAGCAGCAGTTATGAATGAAACATTATCATTTTCTGTTTCATTTTTATCATCTCCTTTCTCAATTTTATTACTCATATACTTACTTTTTCTTTCAGTTATAACAGCCGTATTCATTAATTTCTGTTTTGGCGTAGCAATAGGTTTAGAAGTTTCACTAAGAAGATTTTCTGTAACTTCTTTGCGTAACCTTAACATTCAGTGTTTCCGTCAAATAGCATCACTAGCTTTTGCTATTTGACGTAGCAAAGCTTGCTCTTTATAAAACATGTTTATACCTTAGTGTTTCACACAAAACTAACCTTATTTACAATGAAGCAATCCTACTTATAGGATAATGAAACAGTCAAATCCTTTTTTATATCTACCCTGATATAAATAACTATGTATATCGATAACTAAAAATCCATATTTATCTGTATTCTAACATGCTGAACATAAATCTCGGAACTGACTGTATATCATGTCAGTATTTACATGTTTGTCATATGCATGTTTCAGATTTTTTTCATCTTACCGAAAAAAGCAATGAATTAACATTATCCCGGACTAGATGTTTAGGAATTCGAGCATATGTCGGCATGAGTAAAAACAGTCAACACTGACGCGTCTACACATGCAGAAGGAGGCCCTAACATTGTCCTGCTTCTCACAAGCAATTTCATTAAAGATAAAGGTAGAGTTTGGTTCAGCTTTACTTGGTGAAATTACTTGTTCATGATCACTGTATAGAAAGTGCTCAACCGCATTTACATTATTGATTACTTGATCAAAGAATTAATACTTGGGTTGTTGCGAATATTTTGAGTATTGGTAAATATTATTAAATCTGAGATCATTTAGATGTAGCATTAAAGAAAGCAGTGCGTTCGTTTTACCACAATTTGATGGTCCAAAAAAAACTGCACGAATGCTGTCTGATAGTAGATTACCATGACGCTTGATCCTTTTCTGCCCAGGCTTAACGAGAGAGTCTATATTTGTGACTGGAAATTTAACAGGTTGTGTCTTGAATTTCATTTTGCAACAGGGTGTATCTTAAATCTTACCATATTTTCACGTTGACTGCTGAGAAAGTTATAACTACAGTGCTTATATAGTTTTTGGATCAGTTGAGAGATAACCTTTGTATAGCTAGCAACAGTGGGACTGCTTTTCCGAACGGTTAAGTCTCTACTGACATCAAGTTGCTCGTTCAGAAAACAGTATCCACTTCTCTCAGGAACAGTTATAATGAGTTGTCGGATTAGTTTATGAGTTGTGGCTTCAACCACAGCTCAAGACTGACTGCAGTGAAAGCTTTAAATCTAGCACTTATATAGCTTTTTAATCAGTTGAAAGATAGCCTTTATACAGTTAACAACAGTTAGAGCGACCCCTCAAGCTGTTAAGTCTCTACTGATATGCAATTGCTCGTTGAATATACAGTATGCACAGTTCTCGTCTACACGAGAGAAAAGTAAAAATGCAGCGCTTATTAATAGACTTCTAGTCAGTCACGAAACGACCTTCATGCAGTGAGGAATGCTTGTACACAGTAAGAAACGTCAAAGTCGAGGGTTAGTTAATGCTATTATAAACAAGTTACCTTTCGAATTAAATTGGCTGCTTACCAATACTGTGGGCCTGGCACAAAGTTCGCTTAAAGTTAAGAGCGAGGTGATCTAGGTATTAACTCATTGGACCCTGCTTGTAAAGAGCACGATACTGTTTATTCGAAAAATCAAGAGAATATTGAAGCAAGAAACGTTGCAGATAAGATACTATCTGACAAAACGCGGCAACGTGTTTTTTCTACAAAGTTTGATGTTAGTAAAAAAGCAACTGCACTAGCTAAATCCAACATCATGAATGTGAAACAAAAACTCCGTATGAGGTTGAGGAAGAATAAGAGGAAGAGTAGAAAGGTTTCTAAGAAACAAGTAGCTTTGAGAAAGATTGTGGATGATGCTAAAAATTCCATGTCCCCTAGTAATCCTTACAACGACATTATCTTCAAGGAACTGGCCATTCTCACTCTTCAAGAAAATGCTGTTTCACTGGTCTTCCTCTTTGAACCACCCTGCAGCTGGAGTTCGCTACCTGAAAGGTATAAAAGCGCTAATCGATAGGTAACATACAATTTCCATAGAATCAACTGGATTAGTGGTGACATACCCTATGCAGAAGTTAGACCTATACTTCAAGAAACATTGATGACTGCACGCACTATCTTTGTTAAAGGTCTTGAAAAGAAAAGGTGGCTATAACAATATGTAAATATTGTTCAAAATCTAGAAAATCTAAATTGCCCTGCGTTATGAAAAATTACATTTGAATCGTCGCAACCTTCATGTACGCATCACACATCGCACCACAAATTGCGCAGTGAATAATGCTACAATATTAACGAATTGGGTTCTAAGTAAACCCGATAATTGTACAACAAGTAATGTTTTACTTGATGAAGTAGATGCTAATTATACAGCAAAAGATTTTTATAATGATTTCAAAAATTTTGTGTAATACACGCTAGGTTAAGATTATTTTTTATTGAATAAATAGATTTTTTGAACGGAATCTATGTCTATGTCTATTGACTCATCATTTTCCACTCCCATTAATTTTAAGTTAGATGTTTCAAGTGAATATTATTTCATAGTTATTTCTTAAGTAAGAATTAGCTAATAGTTAGATTTTTATGTAAATATTAGTTTATGGTTAGTTTTTAAGTGAAAATTAATGTATATTTAGTTTATATTTTAAGTAAACATTAGGTTATGGTTAGTTAGATTTCAAGTAAACATGAGTTATTCTGCTTATTGTTAAATATCTTGAAATAATTTTTAACTTCTGTCTATCTGCACGTGCGTAATATCGTTGACTCTTGCTTAAAGGAGGTTATAGCAGTAGAATTTAATCGCATGCGAAAGGAATCCCCTATTGGAAATACTGCGCATCCGCTGAGTTAGAATGTCGACTGGCAGGGTGGGGATTTCTCTCTCTAAAAAGCGCTTCAGCACAGCAATTTTTTTATTAAGTCTCTTCAGTTGCTTATGAAAACACATAACATTTCTGAGAAAATGGTCTCGCTAAAGATCAACACTATTGGTCGTATTAAAGGCTACCTAAAAATGCAGCCGCTGTCAGATCTTAATCCAAAGAAGATGTATGCGGTGACAAAAATTGAGAAAGTACAAACAAGGTATGGGACCAAGATCGTTGTTGAGCTGGAAGGTACTTTTAATACTTTTGATACTTTCCTATCTGCAAAGCTTATAAAGGTTCTAGAAAATCCGAAAACTCTAGAAGCAATGCAGGAAGCTGCTGCTGCGAGAAAGCTACAATTAAAATATTTAGTTTAACGATGCAATAATGTTGAATTCAGAAGTATTAAATCAAGTATAAATTGTCGTTTAAATACTATCAAATAAAAGGAGAGACGTTTTGAATTTTCATGCACCTTGTTCTCTGTCTTACATGATAGAAAGAAAGGTCCGATTGACTTCAGGGATGGGAGTGTTAGTACATGTAATTTCAGAGTAGCACGTGACTCTTGCAGGTTTATAACTGTTAGCGTTAAGGGAACTCACAGCGCATGATTCCTGCAGGTTTATACCTGTTAACGTTAGGGTAATCCCAGTAAGCACTGGAGTGAAACACAGAGCTTTTTTTCAATTATTTTTCATAACCAAGCTAAGATAAGAGTATCGAGTGACGTCCCGACCTCCCTGCTTTACCGACTGACGGTAAAGTTGCTTTCTATTTTACGGACTAATAGTAAAATAATAATATAAAAAGTTATCGACCTCCCTGTTCTACCGCCTGATGGTAAAGTTGTTATCTGGCTTACCGGCCGATAATAAAAACCGACTAGTAGTGATCAACTGTTTTACCGACAGATGGTAAATACCGACCGATAGAAATTACATGATGCAGGTAACTTAGCATTAAATAGAACCATTTCTTGGTCGGTAGTAGCGACGAAGGTTCCATCTCTCGGTGGGTGATTTCGTAGCCGTACAGCCCTAATACTATTCAAATGCACTGAAAATAGCCTAAAAATAGCTTCGATCGTGAATCGGGTTTCTGCAAACGTAGACAGTCAGCGCCGTGTGAAACATTTCCGCTGAATTTTTTTGAAGTTAAGCGAAGAAAAATTTTTGACGTAATAGGATTATTTAGGGTTCTCTTGAATCTTTAATTGAAAAAACTTCTTTTTTGAATTTACATGGAAGTTCATTTTTGATGGAGTACTTCAATCTTCAAATAAGTATATACATTTCTGCTGCAAAACATTAATTATCGACACAATAATAAAATAGTCAAGTGTTTATGTAATAAAATTACTTTCGTTTTAGTGATGACTACGTAGTTTTGTCACAAGAAAAATAAATTTTATGCAAATCCTTTGATTAAAAATTAATAATAGTGTAAAATCGAAACAGTTCAGAGATTAGTATCAATGTGCAATGTTTGATTAATTTTTTTAATTGTCTACCATATTTCTGTAAAATATCTTGTTTGAAAATTCCTGCTTTCACTTGACCTGCAATCTCACATTTCTCTTTGAATAACAAACGCTTTCTCCTATTTTTTTCGGCATTTCTAAAAGTCGTAACACAATCGAAATGGAGACACCTCGATAAATACTGGAAGCAAACTGACGCGTGTACTGGCAACTGATCAAATTATCAACTGAGGGCACTGTCCGTTTTTATCGTTGCTCTACAGTTGGCTTTGCTATAGCTGTCAACGAGAGGACAGTGAAAGGGGTATACAATAGCCAGAAAACGGTAACGCAGTTCATGGGAGGCCTCTTCCGGCAAATTTCACGTAGACTTTTAAAGATAAAATTTAAAAATTTAACTTCAAGTATTAGACAAGAATTAAGTATGCCAAAAGGAATCTCATCAATTTTTGAAAAGAGCTAACCAGGTTTAAGGTTTTGCTTATAAGTTGACAATGAAAATTATAATGTAAAGGACAATTTTTTAATTAATGAGAAACGCTATAACAATTAGGTTTTACAATTTGAGATTATCTTAACATTAAAATAAAATTGGTATTATGAAAAAAAAGTAAAAAATTATTCAAGAAAGCTAACAAGCCTGAACAATTTGAGTGTATGTAAATTATTTCTCGACGGTAAGAAGTTTTAAGAACTTACGGTAATACACTTTTTGTTATTTCAGTGCTGGTTCAAAATCTTGAAATTGTGTATGCAGGAAAGAGTTACGACCTTGTTTTGACCTTTTGAGATTTTACTGAAGTAATACAAATATTCTAATGTTTATTTACCAACAATTGGTTCTAAATCTACAAAAAACGGACAAGATAAAAAAAATGTTCGATCTGCATGAATTTCACTGCAGAGGAGTTTTTCGGGCAGCTTATTTTTGAATTTAAAAGTAAACAGAAAAGCAGATCCAATATGAAGCAAAAAAACAATCAGAAAAATGATCTAATCAAAATTAAACTTACTGTCAAGGGGTCTTCAGGCAGCTAAGTTCAAATTTAAAATCACAATTTTTCCAAACACAATGTCAGATCTAATGGCACGTGTAAGAACTTAAAAAATAATGTGACATGAAAAAAATTAACTGTACATGTGTTATTTAGACAGCTGATTGTAAACGTTAACAAAAGACCTTGAGATAAGAATGGGCCCACGTTGAAAGCTTCATTTTGTGAATGTAATTAGATTACAGGGTAGGGATCTTAACATGTGACCATTAGTATGTTTGGTTATTTTTGTTTGATCTATGGCACAAAATGACTTTGCGAATCTCTTTACATAGGCTGATTGATAGGAAGAATGATCAGCGACCTTGGTCGGAGTTGCTATATAAACTTTTTATTCACGTAAGCAGCACAAGAATTGTAGAAAAATATTAAAATTTTTGCCCCCTTCTTTGAACTGCCTCATACATTTGTTTTTCCCTTTTCTTTTTTGATATAAAATAAGATAGTAGCTTTAAAAAATCATCCGAAGGCGATTATTGTCACCTTCAACGCTTGCGGCTGCTATGATCGAAATAAAATTTTCCTAAATAAAAATTTAACTATTCCATTTATGGCTGGAAAAATATCTTTCTTAGCGGTAAAATCCTGTTTGTTTCAGTTAGAAACCAATTTCTTGAACTAAGAATTTAACTAATCGATTTTTGGTTAATAATAAATATTTTTTTTAAGAATCAACTATTAGGGTCAAATCCATGTATCTTTTTGGTTTAAAATTCAATCATATTTTTGCAATTTAATTTTTTTATTAAAAGAATCGTTTTGTTTAGGAATTAAACTATTTTATTTTCGTTTGGGAATTGATCTTTAGTAGTTGAAATATCAATTGCTCGGATGGAAGTTCATGTAATTTGTTGCAAGTTTGTCTATTTGGTCAAAAATTGAGATTCTTATTTAAAAATGTAATTGTTCTCTTGAAAATTCATATTTAGATCAAAACGACGCAGGATACGAAAAACATTGATCTCAAGAAAAAGTGCAATTTTTATTAAAATCCATTTCTTATACGACGCATACAATTTTTGCTATAATCGTGATGAATTTTATTATTAACAAGAAATTTGATTTCACACAAAAACTGTGTAAGATACTTTTTCATTGACAAATAGTAAGAGGAAAAGTGCTAATTTTTCAATCATCTAAAAAAAATTTCCTATACATTTCGAGTGCAACTGAAGTAATATAATGATAAGGAATAAAATTTCACTTTATTTTCAACTTAATTTTTGCTTTATTTAAAACACTTTCACATACGTTCTATTCTAAAATTATTTAGGATTGAATCATGACGGCCTAATGGAGTTTCCGCAATTTCTTTTGGGGTCATTTCAACAATCATGCCAGTGTACATGTTTATTTTCACCCGCTTTTGCGCCCACCTAGAAGGTGTATATATTCCCGAAAGGAACGTTTGTCTGTTATGTGACCTACACAATATTGCATGTACATCCCCATTGAATGTTGATAATACAATTTGTTCTTCGGTTGGAATAAGCTTACAAACATTATTTATTTTTCTCAATTGAATTTCTGGATTATTAGGGGGAAAAGTGTATCTTCGAAGTTCGAATATTTGGTTCGGATTTTTGTTGGGAATCATTCGAATAGATGTAAGGTCTTTAAGATCAAGTCCAATCATGTGAGAATTGGTTTGATAGGCAGGAGGGGAACTGGACCTGGCACGAAGAAGTGGCTCGGCTCCGTCAGAAGAATGTTGTCTAGCAAGAGGAGTAGTCTTTTCTGGAGAATAACGTATCGCAAGGGAAAGATTTGTTTCTGGTGAGTAGGTTCTGTCGAGAGGAAAAGCATTTTGTGGAGAAAAATCTGTAACAAGCATAGGATTACATTTCTCCTAAAGTACATAATCGTCTTTTGGTATATACGAGGGATGTTCATTAACTAATGTTGCAACATGTATAAAATTAGAAAAATGCTAACATTTCAATGAAACCTACAGTAGATATCACAAATATATTTAGTTACTTTTGCACGTTGTCATCGTTGAAGTTTTTGAATTTTTGAAATCTGGACACTATCTTTTGTATGCCTATGTCATACACCTCCTACTCTACCTAACAAAGCCACTTCACCGGCTGCTTTGCCTTTTCGTCGTAGGAGGAAGTTTATCCACTCAAAAACTCTTTTAATTTAGTGACAAAATGATATTTAGACAGCACCTTGGGCTTAAAAACGACCAGCAGAACTTCCTTGCGATCTTAAAACACGAACGCCATGATTTTTTGCTCTGCAAAGGTGGTTTTTAATTTTTTGGCTAATGATGAATGAGTGTGGCGCCACTGTGAGCACTTCATTTTAAATTAGTGATATAATGACACACTTACGTGTCATGCCCATTCACAATAGAGTCGAGAAAGCGTTACATGTGTGGCTATGTAGATGGACGAGTTTTGGGTTAAAGTATGAGTCAGCGGGGCATTTCTGAAATTGGATATCCAGAAAAATATTTTTCGAGAAAAACGCATCTAAACTTGGCCAGTGCCGCAAGCACACATGAAGGCTGATAAAAATCGACAGATAATTAGAAAAGGGTGCAATAAGAGTATAAATTAAGTAGATAGATGTTATCTCTTTTATACGCTTAAAATGGACTGTTTGATTATTTAATGAAGGCCTCTGAAAAGGTTGCCCGACAAATGATACTGTTTTTTTTTTCGCTAATCTTTATCATCTTAGACATACGCAAAGTCTTATCATCTTAGTATATACATCTTAAGAATGTTGCTATTATGTAAAACCAATGCGAATTAGAGAACAATCGATAGTTTTGTGCGCATTCATTAACAAGAAAGACTGGATAAACGGTTCTGATAAATAGAGAGACCAATTCGATGCGAGGACTGATTCAGGTAGATCACTCTGCGCTTAGTATCGCTCCAGAAAGGTGCTTCTGCGAGGCCGTACGCTTGATAACGGATAAACAGCTTACTAAATGTAATCTCGAGTATCAGCTCCATAGGGTTCTGACATTATACTGACCTTTTTGTCATTAAAGGAATGCTCTATTTATTGGAAGTCATTTAAAGTGCAAATGTGCTTTTTAGAAGTTAAAGCTTACTTGAATTTTTAAACCGTGTTTAAACGAAAGCTCGTCTAATTTATCACTGAATTTCGCAAGCCAAAATTTTGCATGAATTTAAACCCGCGAAGTAAAATCAGAAGATAAATATAAATCGTATACATTAAATAAAGAACAAAAGATATATAGTAGAATAATAATCTTGATACCTATATGAACAAAAATGTGAACAAAGAAAAAAGGACCAATTATTAGGATTAAGATCTGGAAGACAAAATAGCCAAAAAAATCAATAATCAAATAGAAGAGAAGAGTTAAAAAGTCTTCTTTCGCTTTTGTAAAATAACATCTCTTAATAACGTAAATGAATTATTTGTATACTTTTCATTAATCAACACTCCTAATATCAGTTTCTATTTGTACTATGGTTACCTTGATGATTTACACGTTCACTACTCTCCCCGAAATTTGACAGAAAGTCTCTTTCTTTGGGCGGCATACCTGATGATATCTCTATGAAAAGACAAAAAATAATGATGAATTTGAAATGTTAAAAATGTATTGAAAATGGTAAAAGAGTAGTTCAAACATTTAATTTTATTTCACATAAGTCGGTTACAGCCCATCAATGATTCATGGTAGCAAATCCCCGCTACGCAAAATAAATAAAAATGTGGTTTTGGGATGTACAGTATACCTACATTATAGAATAAATTGTGAAATCTAAGTTGGCTACGTTATTCTAAAATATACCTGAATTTGTTTATTGTAATTAATTAAGAACCTTTTTTAATGAAAAGTTTAGTAGAAAACGCGAATTATTATTATTAACTAGTATCATTATTGAGTATTATTATACTTAAGTAGCAAAAGAAAGATATCGATAATTATGTTTGATTATAATAGAGTTTACGTAGTATTTCACACTAATTTATATATAATTAATGGTTCAAAATACTCATTATAATAAAATATTTAAAAAAAAGATAATAATTTATTCCTCACATACCAATAGAATTAAAAATAACATCTAGGGTTAAGACCAGAGTGTGAAGGGTCCTCATTTTTTCGAAATGTAGAAAAGATTGATAACCGCAGTTTTAAAGGCAGCGTAACTAATTAATATTCTCGTGATTCGTTTATATATATACTCTGCTCGTATATTTGTGTTTTTCCCTTTCCGAGCATCAATCGCGTTTATGGATAATTTTTGAGCGTAATTCTCGCACGTGTATAATTATTTTACCTTGAGAAGCTTAGATAATTTTCGTTTAATATAAAATTATGTATTCATATTATCTTAACTTAAGAAGCTCAGAGATGATTATAATGTATAAATAGTAACTATAAAATCCATCTTTGAACAGGAATTTGCTTCGAAAAGACTTACGTAATTAAAATTCGTCGAAGTTTATATCTTACCTAAGGGCTTTTTCGTGGAAAATATTGATAGTATGTGAGGTAGATTTTAGAAACTGACAATATATACATGTATATATTTTTTTCAATCCCTGTTGGCAGCATTCGTTTCTACGAAATAGTTCGTCAAATAAAGCAAATGATTCTATAAAACCATATCTTCTTAGCATAGGCTTATCATTTCTGAAAACAAAAAAGCCTCTATGTTACACTAAAAGATCTTCGGTATACCTTTTTGTTTTGAATTTGAAAAGAATAGTATTCTCTTCTGTTAGCAACAAATCATCCAGACTAGCTAGTGTCATAAATGTACCTAACATTGTAACAAAAACCTATGCATACAATTATGTAGTAACAGTGGTTATTGTTCATCAACTCTCTTGCATCCATTCTTCTTAAACTATTTTTCTCAACTTTTTGCAAGCAATTAGACGGCGATATTTTGAAAATAAAAGCAGGCTACGTCAGTTAATCAAGACGGACATTTGGTTAATTTTCGTGGCAAAGTTATATCAATGAGACCACACATCAAGTCTCTCTAAGAATAATGGGTATTTGTTTATAATAAAATAGCACAATGCCATAAACTAATCTCAGTCGACAAAAGAGCAGCTAAAGGGTTAATAACTCAAAGCTAAGTCTTCCTAAAAAGTCTAGGGAGGTGCATCAGTACATTTGTTTATCAGCGATTGATTTTTTGTTATGGAATGGGAAATTTTAAATACTCAAGCACCTATCATCTTTGATAAGTCGATTCTGCATTGTGCAATCGATGCTGGTTACTTTGATGTAGCCATACCTTTTGGCATGATATTTGGTTTCGATGAAGACTATTACAAAAT
>JAUELO010000345.1:1906007-1920374 GCA_032357855.1 Amphibolips quercusostensackenii
GGATCAGTAAAGATTTGTGGCGGCTAGCGAATTTTATCTACTTTTCTCCCACTGCGCTGCATATCTATAGGCATTATGCAGCCCAATACGTGCTTTACTGCCATCTTTGACGCTTTTACGGTGTCGGCCATGACCCTGCCTTGTCAAATGCTCCGAGGAAGATACAGTCAAGTGTCCAATATGAGAAGTGTCAAATTTTCTCGAACTATGATTTTTGCACAGCAGTCTCGATTGCACACTCAAAACCTAACATCATTCTCCAGAACTTCGAAAAACAAACTTTATTCGAGATCGAATTCTCGGCTCCAGTCGACTGCAGCATCACTGCTAAGAAAAAGAAAAGGAAGAAACGGTATCAAGACCTTAAGGGAAAACTGCAGCCACTGTACCCAAAATATTTTGTAAAAATGAATGTCCTTATGATCAATACATTCAAAGGTGCGAAACTATTACTAGTTCGTAATCCTAAAGCTGTACCCGCTTGCCAAAAACATTCCAAGGAACTTTCAAAATGGATGCAGAAGGCTCTCAACCTTTTGTCGCTCCGTTTCATCGAGACACACAAGGGTTTCACTGGCCTATCGATGTGATTTAATCGTGTCATATGGCGACCTATCTCACGACTGTGAGACGTGGCCATAGGTGTAATTTAACGCGGTTCTCCTGGGAACCGGTGTCATTTTCTTAGATGGCAGTTGACTTTTGATGTTAGTGTAGTAAAAATATTTAAATTCCTAAAATTGACTACAATTACAATTTTTAATATGCAAGCAGGAAAGCTCTTTATTTTACTAGATAAAGAAAAAATCAGAGCGATTTCAAATATTATAAAAGTTTTATGACCTGTAAGTGAGGTAAACTTGCAAATTTACACTTCAAAAATAAAAGCTATTTAAATAGAGAATTTTTTATTTTCAGTATTGATAATTTAATCATTTTTGTGCTAAGCATTAAGGATTGAAAATAATAAATTTTAAAATTTAAAAGTGGACCATTTACAAATTTAAAGCGATGAAAATTTAAAAATTTTGTATTTCTAGTGCTGAAAAATGATAAAAAATCTAATTCATAGCCTTTAGAGGGCGAAAATTAAAAAATTTTATTTCTTTTTTGAAGATGAAGTGTTTTATATTAGAGGTAGTGATAATTTTGTAGTTTTAAAATGAAATCTTGAAAGTATACATTATCCCAATTAAACTTTTTCACTATCAAATAACTTAATGAAAGCCTACACAATTGAAAAACTGCGATTTTTAAAGTTGCTTTTAAATTTTCTAAGCCCCCTTTTTAAATTAATCCGTGAAAAAAGTTGTCTGACATAAGAAAAAAGAACAATGCAAAAACTTAGCACTGAAAAATGAATTATATAATATTTGAGAATCTTCTGAATTGAACATTTCAAAGTCAATGTCTCTCAAAATATTTCTTACCTGAATAAATTGTACAATTTAAAATTGGAATCATAGCAATATTGTTTTATATTTGTATACATTTAATTGTCAATAAAATGTTTGCCGCGCACTTTGGCGTGCGTATAATATTGCTAGTATTTATATAATCTACTTATTATTCGTTTCAGACTTTTATGCAAATATATCAACAGTAACAATAACGCCAAAGTATTTGGAAGATTTTATCAATAGTACTTCAAGAGGATATTATGCAAGTCCAAACATAAACAAATTTGTAGACATTATTAGAAATTATTATTTTGATGAATCAGTCATTTTTGCGGATAGAAATAAGGTAAAGATAAATTTACATGCAGAAAAAAACTTTTAGGCATCTGGTACAAAAAAAGTCCTATTTACTGCTTTGTTTTTGATAAAAGTTCCAAAAATCTTGTTTACGTAGATTGACCCTTGACATTTAATTTGAGAGCAAAATGCCCAACAGCAAAATAAGACTAGACAAACTTATGAGAAAATTGAACCTCTTATCTTAAATAGGTGTCAGTTAATCCAAGAAAATAGTATCTATCTAGTTCCCACAGGTCACCAGTTAGGACCATGTACTGACAAATGTACTTGCGACCATATTTAAGCATTTTGGTGGCATCATATGCATTTATAATTATTTATGAATACGCTTTCTTGATTTTTCGTGAAAAAACTAATTATTAAAAAAATACGTTTTACATTATCAATTTTACACACAGAATAGTTTCTGTCAAATATTTTCAGAACATCCCTCGTTCTTAATTAATTTGAGTTATTTTTGTTAAATGTATTATTAACGAAAAAATAGGTTAGTCACTATTTGATATTACTTTTATCAAAATCATAATTATTTGATCAATAAATTGTCATTTATAAAGTGTAAACAATTTCCGAATGATTAATTTATAGTCTTTCCTTCATGCACTGTCAAAATCAGATTTTCTAGGGGTAGGTTTAATGAAATGTGCATAAAATTGATAGTGCTAAGACTATAAAAGTTTTTACTCACACGATAGTTAAACAATTAATTTTTTTTTAATAAAAATAAAAGCAATGTGTATTTCTAAAGAATGGCAGGTGCATATATATTAGGGTTTAAATATTGTTCTTTTTTCTGAAATGATTTTCAGTCATTAAAAAAAATCCGGCTACTTTGAAGGATCATAACTTAGCACCTATTAAAGATAGAAGGTCGTATTTATTTTTTTATTTTTTCAGAATTTTGTCTAGAATAATTTTTTGTGTAGTAGTAATTTTTAGAACATTTTTTATTTGCAATAGGACTACTAAATAAACCATTATAGCAAAAACACGCACTCTACATTGTTAAAACAATAAAAAAACGACCAGATGCTTAAACCATATTTTGAAGTTTGTTACAAGATGGTCTTATTTTGAACACAAATTTTATATTTTCTGCATGTTAATAACATTTTTTATTTTTAAATCATTTTGATAGTAATTTTTCAATTCTGAGCACAGCTTCTGGAAAATATCACAAAATGTTTCGGCGACAGCGCTTTCTACTACCCGCAAGTGATTTTGCTACGAAATATGGCTAAACATGTGAAAAGCCCTATATATTCTTATAATTTTGGATATCGTGGAAGTTCTACTTTGTTTTCGGTGGAGACGAATATAACAGAAAATTTCGGCGTTGCACACGGCGATGAACTGATTTATCTTTTTCCTATGAGTAATACGGTACCGCCTACTAAAACAGATGAACATGTCACAGATTTGATGGTAGATTTATGGACATCTTTTGCGATAAATGGGTAAGATAGTATTCTCATCAATATAATTTGAAATGATTACTAATAATTGTATCAAAGTAATTCACAAGATCGATTGCCTGACATGAATTTTAATGAGTAGCAACTGTCGCGTTTCAATTCTTATATGCCATATCCAAGTCATGACCGTCTAAATGTCCACTAAAATTTCAAAACTGAGATTTCGAAAAAATTTTCACATTTTTTAAACAAAAAGTAATTGAATTTTGAAAATTATTTTTTTTATGTAGATTTATAGAAACACTTTTAGCAAGAAAAAGAATTAAATTCGAGAGTTGAATGCTCGTTTCTTTTCGGGAAGAAAAACTAAATTTAGAAGTTATAAAGTATGCTATTATATATTTGGTTGAAAATTCATCTCTTTCGGATAAAAATTGTCTGATTCGGGAGAAAATTTAACTATTTTGTAAAAATTTCGCCTTTTAGTTTTAGTATTCAGCAAATTAATTAAAAATCCAACTATTTTGTTAAAAATTATCTTTTTTGTTAAAAATTATCTTCTTTGTTAAAAATTATCTTTTTTGTTCAAAATTCATATTTGCATATCCGAAATTCAACTCTATTGTAGACATTGTATCGCTTTTGTTGCAATTTCAACTATTTTTGGCTAAACAGCCTACCATTTTATTTTTGGTTGAGAATTCATCTTTTTCATTGAAAATTCAATTATTTTGTTTAAAATTCATCAACTTTAATAGAAAGTCTTTTTTAGTAGAATATTCAACGGTTTTGTTGGTAATTTGTATTTTTGGGTTAAAAATTCCCCTATTTAGTAGAAAGTTCATTTATTACGTTTAAAATTATCTCTTTTGTTCAAAATTCATACTTTCGTGTCAAAACTTTAACGATTTTATAAAAAATTTGCCTTTTTGTCTTAAAAATTCAACAATTTGGTGAGTTTTTTTCATTGAAAAATTGCCTTGGCTGTACATTTAATTATTTTATTGAACATTTGTCTTCTTCATAAAAAATGTTATTATTTGTTTAAAATTTAATTATTGTATTAAAAATGTCCCACTCTTGTTAGAAAGTCCTTCTTTTTGTTTGAGAATTGAACTTTTATATTAAACCATCTTTTTTTTTTTTGTTGAATTTTTTCAAGGCTCTTTCTGGTCGTTCCGAAAAATTGGGGGACTTGGCAAAGGGTACAGGCTAGTCGTCCTGAATTTTGGGGACAACTAGCCAAGCGTACGAAAAATATTGGACTAGTCATCCCGAATTTCGGGACGACGAGACACTTTGTTTTTTTAACCAAAATTCAAATACTTAAACTTTTAAAATTTTTCAAGAAAAAAAAATCTTCAGCGCCATAGAGATTTCTAGCCAAATATAGGTAGAAAAATTAAAATTTTTCCCCCACACTAAAATTGAGAATTTTCCGAAACATTCCTTTTTGATCCTTCAAAATTTTTAATCTTCTAGAATAAGCAATTGGAATTAGGTAAATCGATGGAAACCCTTTTAGAAAAAGTCATTTTCAGGGCTCATTGTTTTATTATTATTCTTTTTTTATTCAAATAGGGGAAAAATTCCTAAGACGAGCCCCCTTTTAAGACGGGCCACCCTTAACATTTTTGTACGAAAACATTAGTGTCATCACTTACGCATGCGAATACGTGCTCAGCAGAATTGTGGTTATTTTGAAAGAGTTTTTTTCTGCACTGTAAGTAAATTAACAAAAACAGAAAGGAAAAATTATTTTTGTACGTTAGAGAGCGAACTTTTACCTGTTTTAGAAGTTGTGATTTAATATCTTCTAATAATTTAAAGAATAAAGTTAATTTTTTTATAGATAATCTTGTAAGCTTTGCAATTGGTACTTCCGTTTTATTAATTTGTATGCTGTTTAATGCAAATATTGAAAAAATTGTGATCATGCGAAATTACTGAGACGAGCCCTAGTTAGGCTAGAAAAATGTAGGTAAAAGAAAAATCTGCTTCACTAAAGTGATATAGATAATACTTCACAATTTTAAATTTCCCTCCAATCAGTTATATCTTACCTAGCCTCTTTATTGCTTTTACATCATGAATAAGAGTTTTTTTAAATATGCTACTTTTTCGATTCACATCGGTAAATTCTTGATCTAAGATGAATAATATTGAAATTCTTACAACTTTTCATAAATATTTAGTCCTTCAACTTTGTTTACACTTATTTTCTGTTCAACCTTATTTAACGATAATTTTACGTTTTATAATGTATTTTTCATAACAAATATGTCATAAATGTAAAGAATATGTTTGAACAGTACGCTACGAATAAAATTGATCAATATCTAATGTTTAATTACATAATCTTTTTATTTTGAAAAGGGGCACATTTTAGTATGCCGGGTTGCCTAAGACGGGACAAATACAAATTTTTTTCTACCTCAAAGTTCATTGCCTTTTTAACATTTTTTTAATTTTAATGCGCATGAACTTTGTAAAGCAAACATCAAACTCTGATGACAATAATCGCTTTTTCTTCCGAAGTCCCTTAAAATCGAAAATTTTCGGAAAATATGAAAGGTGGCTCGTCTTAGGTAACTTTCCCCTACTCTACTTGAATATTTATTATTTTTATGAAAAATTCAACTCTGTGGTTTGAAAACAAACTATTTTTTGTTAAAAGTTAATCACTTATAATTAAAAAGTCTACTATTATATTTTTGACTCATAATTCATCTCTTTTAGTTCAATACATTTTATCATTAAGTTAAAAATTAAATTATGTTGTTGAATATTGAAAAATTTTATTAAAAACCATTCCTTCTATTTAAAAATTTAACTGTTTCGTTGAAAATTCGACGTTTTACATCTTGTTTGAGCTATTTAGCTGAAAATTAACTTTTTTATTAAATTCATATTTTGCGAAATGCGAAATAAAAAATATACTTGAATTTTCTCTTTCTCTTGACTGAAGAATCTTTCTTGGTTGAAAATCCTATACTTTTGTTGAAAATTCGTCTTTTTTGTTTAAATATTCATCTCTTTCAAAAGAAATGTATCCTTTTTTGGTTTGAAATGCAATCGTTTAGTTGAAAATTAACCTCTGTTGATTGAGATTTTAACTATTTTGTTAAAACATTTTTTTGGATAAACGTTAATTTTTTAACTGAAAGTGTACCTATTTCATTTTTTGTTGAAAATCTATTTTGGTTAATTTTTTCCAAAACTTTACTGCTTGCTTGAAAGTTGATCTACTGTGTGAGAATTTTTTTTGGTTCAGGATTCAAAATTTTAGTTGAAACTTAATTCCTTTTGGTTTAAGATTTATTATTCTAGTTGGAAATGTCATGTCTCTTGGTGAAAGTTTTATCTCTTTGCTTAAAAATCAAACTACTTTTTCGATATATAATTTTTTGATAAAAAATTATATTAATTGGTTGAAAATTTAATTATTTTTTAAAGAAATTAAACATTCCTGTTAGAAAGTCATTATTTTTGGTTAAAATTTTAAAGTTTTATTGAAACATTTTTTTTGGGTTAAGAATTCCACTAGATCGGTAGAAAATTTAACTATTTAGTTAAAAATGAACTTTTATGTAGAAAGTTTATAATAATGGGTAGGAAATTGATATGTTTGCTAGAAAATTTGCCTTCTTGGATAAAATTTAACACCTTGGTTTAATTTTACTCTCTTTTCACTGGAGAATCCTTCTTGTTTGAAAATTCAACTATTTTCATGAAAACTCGTCTTTTTGGTTTAAGAATTTATCTTTTTGGTAGAAATTTAATCTCTTTTGTTTGAAATCAAATTATTTTGGATTGGAGGTTAAGCAATTTACGCTGAAAATTCTACTACTATATTCTTGGTTAGGAATTTATCTTTTTTGGTTAAAACTTTTATTATTTAATTTGAAATTCAATTATTTTTTAGAAGATTCAAAACTTTTATAATATTTTATTGTGAAAAATCGTCTTTTTGTTAGAAATTCAATGGTTTGGTTGAAAATTAATCTTTCTTAATTAAAAAATGCATCTGTTTAGTTGATTTACAATATTTTTTGTTTGATCATTACACTCTTTTGTCAAAAATTATTTTTTTTTTTTGTTGAATTCATCTGTTTTTATCTTAAAATAACAAACATTTGGAATGAATTATCAACTCTCACATTTTTTGTTGAGAATTTATCTTTTTTAGTTAATAATTCATCTCAACGGTTGAAAGCTTAACCTCTTCGTTAAAATTTTGTTGTTGTTGAAGATTCATTTAATGAAAATCAACTTTTTGTTAAAAAGTCATGTATTTGGTTGAAAGTTTAGCGTTTTCTAAAAAAATATTTGTTGGTCCTAGGAATTTGTTATTATTTCGTAAATGGGACTCGGAAGTAGGTAAATTCAAAGAAACATATAACAAAAGAAAAAAAATTAAGCTCCAGGTCCCTGAAATTTTTAATTTTCTAAAACAATCTGATAAAGTTTCGAATAACCCTCACCTCCGATTTTTTTAAACTTCGTATACTCATGTATTCTCACACGCTAATTACGAAAATGATGGTGAAAATTGGCACAAATTTGATTTTTATAGTGAAAACCATGAAAACTCCATAAAAACCATGGTTTTTTATGTTTATCTCAAAAACCAATAAACATTTTTAAAAATGATTTCAACAAAAGTTATAGATCTAGTGAAATATCTTTTCACTTAATTTTGTTTACTTTTCCCCACAAGACTTTAGAAAGAGGTAGGGGTTTGACCAACATTATTTCTGTGGCCAGACAAATGGGTGCTTTTCGCCCCCCACGAGATGTCGGAAAGGGTTGGGGGTTTGACTAAAATTATTTTTATGGCCAGACCAAGAGGTGCTTTTCCGCCCCCCATGAGAAGTTGTAAAGAGAAAGGGGTTTGATCAACATGATTTCTGTGAATAACAAAGGGGTGCGTTTTCGCCCCCCCCTGCGATAAGCTGGAAAGGGGAAGGGGTTTGACCAATATTAATTATGTGTCAAGACATAGGGGTGCCTTTTCGCACCCCACGAGAAGACGAAAAGGGGGTATCGATGAGAGCTCAACTATTTCTGTGGTTAATCATTTTTTTTAATCTTTGATATAATATGATATGATTTGATGCTTAAAACTTTGTAATCGTAACGTGGGGACTTTTATACGAACTAAAACATAGAACTTTCAGAAAGTAAAAGGGTCCAACAAGCCCAAAAAGCAGAGATCAAACTGACCTAAGAAACTAGAAAGAGAGCTTAAAAGCACAAAGAAATTGGAAATGGGGCCTAATTTCCCCAATAAACTAGAAACAGGGCCATACTACCCCTCGTCCCCCTGTCCCCTCGCCAGTCACCATCGAGGTGCTTTTTTTCGGTGAGTCTCTCGACTCTTATCATCAAGATGCTTGTTTTTGATGAACATTTTAAATGAAGTGCTGAAAATGGTGTCCTCCATTCACCATTAAAGTTCAATTTGCGCCTATTTTTACTATGATTTTCGTAATTAGTGCGTCAAAATACATGAATATACAGAGTTTAAAAAAAAATCGGTGGTAAGGGCCATTCGGAACTACACTCAAACAAACCTTTTTTAATAAATATTATACCCGCCATGACTAATTTTGCATTTTTAATGAAAATGGTAACAACTGCTTTTTAATAGATATAAATAAAGTTATGAGAAAATTATTTTTCGATCCGTAAAAGTAGATCATTTTGATTTGAAGTTAATAATCAGAATAATTTTAATTTTATATACATTTTTTAGCAAACCAGTTTCTGATGAATTAGATAATCCTGATCTCTGGCTGCCTTATAATGAAAACGGCAATTTTCTTCAGATTGGTAATATTAAAAACAATACTGATCCGTCTGTAACAATTGAGCAAGAATATTATACTGATCGCATGAACTTCTGGGGTGAACATTTTCCTATCGTGTAACTTGTGAACATTTTTGTAAAATAATTACTTTGTATTATATTTTTGATATAAAATTCAAAATAAAGAAAATTAGCACTGATTAAATAACTAACCTACTGACTTTGGCTTCTACTATAAAAGCATTTTTGATAATGTTTGTCTTCTAGATCTTCTGTAAGTTACATTAAGCCTTGACAAATATATCGTTTTATCATAAAAATACTTTCGTTTAAAATTATGTTAATACACTTAGAAAAATAATAATCTTGAATTAAAGAAGCCATTCTTTAAACATGCATTTTTCATTTAACTGGAGTAACTTTGATGCGAAGAAAATAATTTTACATTTAAAAAAATTTTTTATCGGTACAAAGAACCGTTTGTTTTAATTAAAGAAGTTTCTTTTAATCAAAATTCCTACGCAATGATTTTCTGTTCTATTTTATAGTTTATTTGTCTAAGTGATATATTAAAGTATATCAGCATACCCTACTAAAAAAAGACAGAAATACTCAGAAAAATGTCAAGATCTCTGACCGTTCCTGACCATTTTTGTTACGTTTCTGGACCTAAATCGTCACGAATAGTCAGAATTCATGAGAAAATGTTGAGAAGAATAAGCCTTTTATTATGGGTCCCAGAATAGAATGCCATAAACATAATCCCTTTCATATTTCCCAGGTTATTTATATGATTTATTTATAATTATTTATGTACTTTCTCTTTTTACTCATATTTAATTATTAATATTTATATACTAGATGACTCTGAAGTTGAATCCGAAGATTTTTTCAGTTTTGACACATCTCTTGTTCTTTACAAGATACATTATACTAATGTCAATTTAAAATTTTTAAGGGAAATTTTTAGGTATCTGAAATCGTCGAAACATGTAGATTCTGATTTTATATCCTTTGAATCTTTATATGCAACAGTAAAAAAAATTATTTTTAATTTTTAATCCTTTTCTATTGGACTGCCTGCAGTCCTAGCCGATGAGCTACGTGATAACTTGTGAATGAACATATCTTCAGAAATAATCAGAGTCGTCAGGAATGGTTAGGACGTTTAGAAATCTTCGGAACTTCTGACCATTTGTCACGATTTCTGACTTTTTTTTAGCAGGGTGTGCTCATTCTGAATTCTCATAATTAAAAATCCTATCTAAAAAAGTGTTATAAGGATGGCGTCTCATAATTGCAAAATGTCGTTGCGGTTTTTGTAATGCGTTAAATCACTAGACATTCCAGCTAATGTCAGTGTTCTTAAGATTACTAGAAGAATATCATTGGCTGAAATTTCTATTGATTTGACGCATTACGCAAAATGTAACGTCATTCTGCAATCATAGGATGCCACCCTAACTATATGAAAATTGGATTGGCTTTTTATTACCTACGGTTATTTTATATTTTTAATTTGAAACTTGGAAAACTAAATCTACAAACTAAAAACGTGAGAGGGCCAGTTCTATTTAAAATTAGGCCGAGGCTCAGGAACTCGTATTTTTTTCTTTCTGACTTTTCTTGAAAACTTGCCTGATTTAAAATAGAATTGGTCATACATATTTTATACTAGTGCTTATTGCTGAAAATAAGTATTAAAAAAAATCATATTATAAAATCATAAAGTTTCGGAGGAGACTTAATATTTATAAACATTTTACGCGGTGCTAGTTTTATTTTTCACAAAAAATTACCATTTATAAATATAAATCATGATCAAGACTGCCTATTTTCAATTCAAACATTATTATATTTCAGGGATTAAAATTTTGATTAATATTCAGGTTTTTCAGTTTTTTAGCGTTTCACACTAATAATTATTATTTTAAAACTAAAATCTTTGTAGTTAAAACAATATTTTTGATTTTAAAATAGTTTTAGTTTATAAGTATCCAGATATCAAGCTTGCCTGCACCATAACCCGCCCGAAGGGCGTCAGACCGCGTGCCTGCAATAAAGCATCGCATGGTCGGTTAAATGCGCCTGCCTTAAAGCAGTGTTTAGTCGGAACGAAAGTCTGGGAGAAATTAAAGTACAATTTATTTATAATTATTTTGGTTTTCGTGTAATACTTACAATCTCCATCTGCAACTCGATATCTTTTTTCGTGTGAGTAGAAAATGGGCGAAAAGTCAAACGTCGGTATAATGTCAACTGCTCCTCTTTCAGTACCTATAATTTTAATAAAATAATTGTTGCTTATATTGTTTTAGACATAAAAATGTGAAATTTACGGAAAAACAATCAAATGATATAAATATTAATCATGAAATAAGAATAAAAAATTAATGGTTTTAAATAATAAATTTTTATCGTCATAAATAAACGTTTATTTTTTAGCTTGCTTACACTTTCATTGTTTACAAAATTTTCTTAAATACTAATCGTTAAAAAAAGGCACTTATCCACACCTCATTTCTAAAACCGATTGATCTTATTGCCTTTCCTTTCTCGCTTCGGCTTGCCTCGCACGCGTTTCCTTACTTTCTCGTTTTGCCTCGCATTGCCAAACTCTGCCTCTACGGCTAATACCTAATACTTATCTACTGTTTACAATATTTATAGTTTATTTATATCTACTTCCTCTTCTATTTACAATCTTTCCTTCTGCATTTGTCTTCCTTCTTCCTTCTCTTCTTCTCCATCTTACCCAACACGCCCTTCACGGATGGTACTGACCTTTTGTCCCCCCTTTCATACATCAAGACCTTCATGCTTATCACACTATTTTCCGCCTCCACGCACTCATCCAACCAGTGCTCCACTCATGCATCACGCTTACCGCACAGTTTACTTATCCTCTTCTCCCTAGAAAGACAGAACCTATTAAAACACTTCATGCACTTACATCTCATCCTCGCTATAAGCTTCTGACTCTTTTTCTCTCCTTTCTCACACAAATATCGCGCTCTCTGCCTGGGCGTAATCTACCCATAGTTCCCGTTAAACCTTGAATCTGCTATCCGCTCCTTTCCTGCTGCATCCTTTTTACATTATCTATCGGCAGTCCATTTGTTTTAAAATATCTTTTCTTTTCAGCCTCCATCTTCCCACCCCCTTGCCTGTTCTCCTTCTTTCACCAACACTCCATTACCAGCTTACTTCCCCCGTCTTCCAAAAATTTATCCTCATATTTACACGCCTGATTCCTTGTTAGAATCCCTGAACTCGTTCTCCCCGTCTCCCTTCTGACAATATAATTTGGCGTGTTCCTTGAAAACCCTAGTGTCCAATTTACATACCACTCCTGTGTCCTATTTACCTCCTTACTTTTCTCCCCCCCCCACACCTTTACTCCATACAATAGTACGTTCTTCACTAGTGTATTAACTCAAATGATATAACGCTTAAAATTCCACAATTTTATCGTATTATTAAGGTTTAAAGGTCATTATCAGCCATATCCGACTCTGTGGAATTTAGGCAGAAATCTTTCGGTCGTTATTGTTTTGAGTTTCTTTGGCGAATTCCCGCCGCATGGCGGCGCTTCTCGCACGTGGTCCGACTATAACATGTACCCTAGTGGCCTAGTAGCAACGTCTGCCTTGTATGACAGAGGCCAGAGTCTGACCCAGCATCTGCTCCCTCTAGTCGAGCAGGCTGTCGGAAGAAATGGTCAGACCAGACGAAAACCAGAATCTGTTAAATAAAGGAACCAGATTCTGGTATTTAGTTTAAGCATTAGTAATTAATAAAGAAATTATTTAATGAATATCATTCCATGATTCGCAGCATATTTCAAGAAAATATACAAGCATTGCTGACAGAAAATGCAGTTTTTATGCCCTTTTTCCCAAAATATATTTGCTATTCAACAGTTGGTAGCGCTGCTGTGGGTGTGTATATATAGGACAAGAAGTTATGTTTTTAATCTTTCAGTGTCTCCTGAAACATTTGAACGTCTTCGCAGTAAATTTTCCCAGAAACAGCTGAAATAAAGTGTAAAACTATTCAAGAAACCTGTTTAGTACCGTTTGACGTTAATTTAATTTTTTCTGGTATATATCATGTCCAGCCTGGGCCAGGATCTGCTATACCAGACTCTGGTGCCAGAACAACACGCTAAAACGGAACCAGTCGGGCGCCAAACTGCAAACAGATTCTTCTTTTCCTGGCGCCAGTCTGCAGTTATATTGCTACTAGGGTAGTTTAACGTAAAAACTATTTAAAAACTAAAATAATATTTATTATTATCTCATACGATGTGAGTCTTAATTTTTGCACAAAACTGCAAAAATCAAGAGCGATGGATTAAAGTAAAGTAATGCGTGAAAAATTGAGTCGACCAATAAAAATAAAAATTGTGAACTGCATAGGTCCAAACTGTCAATCCGGCTATCATTCGACTTGTGCTAACTGCGCAAAACTTCATTTTTTTAAAGTTCCTCAAAGTTTAGTTGCTGAATATCAGAAAGCTATTTTGTTTGCGAGAAACATTTTATTCCACAAGATATTGTCTGAAAGAGGGAAGTCAAGGATCCTGCTGGAAATGTTATAGCATCGGTATGTATAAAAATATATGAACACTAATTAATATATTTATAATACTTAATTTAATTTAAGTTAAAAAAATGAATGAAGAGATACAAATAAACATTTTAATTTTGCTCTCCTTGTAATCTCCGAATACTAACCTAAAATAAAGGTGTAGTTTGCCGGCAGTGGCTGCTTTCTTTGCTATGCGGTTATTATTAATTCTGAATCTCTTATAATGCTTAAGTTCCTTTAGGCTTGGGAGGTTTTTTCGTTTAAGATACATTTAGGTTTTTTAAAAATAAGCAATTTAAAATTCGTCATCTGTTTCTCTATCCTTTATTGCCGGAAAAATTAATTTTTGGAATTAAAAGGTATTGGTGGAGAGCCGGATGTTCTACTATTATGTTACCTTTTTTTTAATTTTATTTTTAGATTCCAAATTAAATTCTAAATAACTTTTGAATCGATAGGTGAATTTTTGAGTAGAATATTTTTCCACAAAAATAATTTTTTATTTTAAAACTGTAGAATTCTATTCAAAAAGCAAAAAATTACGTGCGTTAAAACCTAGTTTCAAACAAACAGTATTAAGGAGAAATTTATTGTTAATGAATTATTTTTTTATTTTTTACTTATTGCAGAAGAACTACTTGATACCACGGTTGAAAAAATGCGCGATACCAACTCAGTTTCCTATTTGTCCAGCATACCTCTTTAAACAATTGCCTGAAAAAGGCAACAAGAACCGACCGCAAAGAGGTTTAAAAGAAGAAAACTTCTAAACGATGTTTCTGAGGAT
>JAUELO010000345.1:1968361-1984934 GCA_032357855.1 Amphibolips quercusostensackenii
TGGGGGATAAAAAAAGTTTATGATTGAAAATAGAAAATATTGACCTCTGTCGGTAAAGAAGAATTTTGATGTTAGTAACTTTGCTGTTGGTGACTAAATTTTTTTTCTTAATTTTCACCGAAACAAAGTAGACACGTAGTTTATTGACTCCCCTTTTATTTCCCAAATTTTCATAGCGATATCTTATTTCGTTCGGATATAACTTTGAAATATACACGTAATTTACGACGGTCGGTATTTCTCGAAATTTGTAAAAAAAAAACTTTTTTCACAATTCTAAATATTTAGGCCTAGAGCCGAATTCCTGCATGTCATTAATTTGGTGTACCAGATTTTCAACACGATACCTTCTTCCGTGTGGACATAAGTTGACAAAAAAAATCCTGATATAGCCTTCAGTTTTACTTTCTTAGCAAAATTTTTTTTTTTTAATTCCCACTGAAACAAATCAGAGCCGTGTAGTTTATTGTCTCCTCTTTCATTTCCCAAACTTTTAGAGCGATATCTTATTTCGTTCGGACGTAAGTTGATAAAAAAAAATTGAGAACTAGCTTGTTCACGTGACCCACTCGTCACATGGCCTCAAAGCTTTCAATTTTAATTTGTACATATGCAAATACTTTCAATTAAATTTTTTTCTTAATTTTGAACACTTCGAACTTAAAAAATTTTTCCCATTAAAAATGTAGTTACAAAGTAAAAACAATATTACGTCTCTGTTCTATTTATAAAAGAACATTTGTAAGTCAGCAATTGATGACCAACAATATTTGACAGATACAAACTATGATCATTAGTTTGATCTTAATTACTTCTGTTTTGAGAACTGAGTTAAAATTCTAATAATAAGGAGGCAAAGTTCAACCTGAGTTATTTGTACTCTTTGATACAGTTTGTCCAGACGAAGAAGAGTGAAATACGATAAATCGACTTATGACCTCCGACTACGTAATTGAACATTTTCAGGACGTCATTAATTGATAACCCACACGATCAAAGATGATGACGTTGGAAAACCATGGGGGGTCCAATAATTTCATAAAGACTCAACTCTGTTGAAATTAAGAAAATATCAATACTAGAATTTACGCACCAACTTTAACCAAACGTTTCTTCATTTAATTGTTCATTTTTAGTGTACAATTTTCCTCAAATTTAATATTTCATTAAAAATTTTATTGAATCCAATCACTACGAATTAAAATAATCGACCTTTAGTTCCTTAATCAAATTTACATTGTTGAAAAAGTTATTTAATCGTTTTTAGCTAGAAAAATATTTTCAAGTTTTTAGTTAGAAACGTGATTTTGTTCATTTGAGAATTTGAAATTTCAAGAAGATTAAAAAGTTACACTTTTAACGTAAAATTACGGAAATTGAAAGCCTAACACAGATAATAATAATATGTAACAGATAATGGAATTACACAATCTGAAGTAAAAAACTACTTCGAGATTTGACAAATATATTTCCCAAAGATTTTTCATTTCAGTAACAGGCAGATGACACAGTGTCACGTTTGTCACCTGTTTTAGTTGAAAAATAAACGGAAATGTCTCTGAAAATAGATAAATAACTCAGAAAGTAAATTCCAATGCAACATTTCCAAGAAAAATAATATAATATCGTAAAATAAGTTATTTACATATTGTTAAATAGACTAAACTAAAGCATAAAACTAAAATATTAAAATAATTACATAATTTCTACGATACACTATTTTATTTTTATGACTTGTCTTTTGTTTTAAATATTTTCCGATTCCTGATTTTTGAATTACAATTTCATTCTATAATAAATTTTTTTGACGCCTTTGAGTTGTGACTCTTCATGACATGTATTTAATAATTTGAATTTTAAAAAGAAACGTGAAAATAAGATTGAAAAGCAATCGTATAAGTTTTATAAGCCATTGTTATATTTTTGTATTTGTTATAATTTCAAATCAAAATAATACATATAATTATTTTTTAGAAATTCTAGTTTCTCAAAATTGTAAGCTCAGTATTATTTAATAAACAAACTAATACATTAGAGTTGTTTCTTATTTTGATTTTCTTGCATATTTTAAAAACATATCTGTTATTATAATTAGTAAATAATTCTTATGATATAATTTTTATCGTCTTCTGTATTAACGGTTGAGTAATGATAAATCATTGAAGAGTAATTACAAAAAACTATTGTTAATTTTTTAATGTGGCAGTTCAATTATAATAAATTATATGTGCTACATAGCTGCTACATAGTTAATGTAAAATTTATTTAATGTTGAAATAAATAATATTTATAATCGTTTTTTGCAATGACTCTTCAATAATTAACCAATGTTCAATCACTAATACCTAAGAAATTAAAAACTATATCTCAAAATCACTATAAAATCACTGTGTACGATATCTTTATTTTTTACTTGAATAATTTTTAACAAAATAGTTCAATCTGCAACCAAAAAAGATTATTTATCAACCAATCGCATTTTTAAACAAATTTTTTAACAAAATAGATGAATTTTCTACCAAAAAAGATAAATTTTCAACGATACAGTTACATTTTGCAAAAAAAAAAAAAATTCATAAAGTGAAATTTAAAAGTCGATATATAAACTAATTTTTTTTTATTTTAAGTGAAAAAGAATCGACTCGAATTATTCTTAAAATTTGGAAAAATTTTTCAAAATTGAAAAATTTCCTTAAAATCTTCCAGCTTTTTTCAAAATTTTTAGAAAACGTTTGAAATTCATTAAATTTTTCTATGAAAATTAATTATTCAAAATAGAAAATCATTTATAATTTTCCCAGGAATCTATAGAAAATTTTGTTTACTAATTCAGGAAGGCCGTTTTAATCGAAGAAAAAATTCCCGTGTTTCTTCGGTGTGCAAATATTTTTCACAGTAATAAATAAATAATATTTATTTTTAAAAAATATGTTAGTTGCTTAAATTTGAAAATTTTATAATGCGGCAATTTTCTGTTTCATTATTATATATACTGTTTTTATTATTCCTACTCTTACACTGTTTTTTATTATTCGGGAATTTTGAAATTCGATAACATTATAAACTGTCGGGAATTTTATTATTCAGGAATTTACCAATTCGGGAATTTTACAGTGTCGGGAATTTCATTTTTCGAAATTTTTCATCTGTCCCAAAAATTGAATACTTTAGACACAATATTTTAAACTTAATAAAAGCCCTTAATTATGAATCTATTATTATGAAGTTTTTTAAATGAAAATAATTGATAAAGTTTCAAGCATACATTTAAATTTGTTTAAATACTAAGGCTTTCGAATTGAACTAGCTCAATTTTTAACACCCGAACTATAGTTCAGTTTTAAAAATCATAATTAATTTTTATTTACAGTTAATCAAATAAAACTATTTTAGTTAAAATTTTTTTATTTCAAATGCTTCTAATTTTTTATTGTTTCTTAATACTGCATTTTAAAACTATTTAAATTAAAAATGTACCTTTAAAAATAAAAATCTAAAATGGAAAATTTTTAAATTAAAAGATTTTCAAATTACGTATTATAAACTAAGTGATATCACAACTGAAAAAAGATAACAATTTAACTAAGTATTTTAAAAAAAACTGTTGAAATCGAACTTGTAAGGATATTTTTTCTAAAATTTTCTGAAATTCCAAGTCAAAAAATATATTCCATTTTTCCCGGTCCAGCGGCCACCCTGTAATCACTTGAAAAATTTCAAAATTCTTAAAAACCTTCGAAATATATAAAAACTTACATTTTGTTTGATTTTTTAAAAATATTTTTAAAGCTTTTAAACCGTCTCAATATCTTTTATCATGATTCGATTTTTTCATAATTTTTTTTTAATGTCGCAAAAATGTCTCAACCGTTTAAGATCTTTTAAAGAGGTGGTATTTTTCCTAAATTAAAAAAAATCTACATAATCATAAAGATTGCCTTAGAATCTTTCAGATTCCCGTTTGAAAACTTTGTAAATCTTCTGAAATGTTTTGGAATATTCTTTTAAAATTACCCTTTCGTAATAAAAAACTATTTCAATATTTCCCAGCAATCTTAAGAAAAAGGACCCCGCACAAATGTACAGGAAATGGCTTTCGGTCGATTTTAATTAAACTTCGTAAAATTGTAGTTCTCTACGTCCCGATCAAAATTGTTATTGGTCACAAAGTTCGAAAATGGACAGTTTTCGAGTTACAGAGGGTTCATTATGCAACCATTTTAACAAACATTAGCAAATATCTCGAAAACTGCAAGTCTGGGAAAAAATGTTCCCTATGAAAGATTTTAAGCTCTGACGAGGAAATGCAAAGTAAGTCATGACAATAAGACACAGGTCATTTTCCAAGGTCATTTAATGTGAACTTGTCATTTATTGCTACTATTCAGCCAATAAAGAAGAGATATGAAGAGGAAATCAATATAGAGCCCACGAAGGCCAGATATGAGCATGACTTAGTCAATATGAAGCTAATGATGCAAGTCATAACAAGGAGGTTTTCAATATCTAGCCACTTAAGGCAAGATATGTGCAGGAGTTAAACAATATCCGGCCAATAAGGCAAGACATGACCAGTATATTATCGATTGTAGCCAATAAAGACAAGACAAGAGTAGAGCTTAGTCAAAATACAGACAATGCAGACAAGACACGAGCAGGACTAAGTCAATATCCAGAAAATAAAGGCAAGACATGAGCGAGATTTAGTCGATATCCAGGTGATAAAGGCATGCCATGAGCAAGAGTTAGTTAATATCCAACAACTAAAGACAAGATATGAATAAGATATTGTCAATATATAGCCAATGAAGGCAAGATATGTGCAGGACTTATTCAATATTCAGTAAAATGAACGCAAGATATGACCTAAATGTAATCAATATTTGGCCAATGAAGGCAAGACATGAGCGAGCTTTAGTCATTACTAGCCAACGAACGCAAGATATAACCTGGAAGGATGAACGCAAGAAATGAACTGAAATTAGGCTATATCCGGCTAAGGACTAAGGACTAAGTCCTGCTCGTGTTTTGTCTGTATATTGACTAGGCTCTTCTTTTGTCTGGCCTTCATTGTCTAGAATCGATAATATCCTGGTCGTCTTGCCTTTATTGGCTGGACATTGTCTGAGTCCTGCACATATCTTGCCTTAATTGGCTAGATACGAGGGTAGGGTGAAAAGTTTCCGGCCTGACCTAGAAATAACGCCAGCAGGTCTAATTTTTAGCATGAATTCAATAGTACTATATCTCACTAGCTTGTATATCAATTTTCAAGTCAATTTCTCTATTAGTATACATTTGTGAGCCTGCTGAACAATACACCTCGATTATTTATACAAAAATAGAAAAAACAGAAAAGCGTGCGGTCATTAAATACTTCTATTTAAAAGGACTAACACCACTTCAAATTAAAGAAGAAATGGATTCCACACTAAAAGACTCTTCTCCATCTTTTTCGACGGTTAAACAGTGGGTTTCTAAATTTAAGAAAGGTCGAACGAGCACTTCTGACGAACCACGTTCAGGATGCCCCGTTGAGGTCGCAACTCCCGAAATGATCGAAAAAATTCATAAAATGGTGACCGGGAACCGCAGATTATAGGTAAGTGAAATAGCTGAGTCTACTAGGATGTCAACTGAGCGTGTACGCAATATTTCACATGAACATTTGGGCGTGGAGAAGCAATGTGCTTGATGGGTGCCGCGTTTGCTTGTTTCACCACGAGAACGCACCTCCCCCATAGGTCGGTCGTTGCGATGGCTAAAATCAACGAATTGAAGTTAGAATTGTTCCCCTATCCACCATATTCGCCAGATTGTAAATAAGTATTTTGAGGGACTCGCTGAATGGGGCTATAAAAATGGTATCACTGCATTAGAGCACCGTTATGAGAAATGTATTAGTCTTGAGAGAGATTATGTTGAAAAATGAAGTAAAAAAAAGAACGAAAAAATTTGTTTTTTCTTATCAGGCCGGAAACTTTTCACCCCACCCTCGTAAATAATATAATAAAATGAGTATTCAGTGAATACGAAATATCATGTTATTTAATGTAATTTTATTACAGGTACAATTTGAAAACTTTAACATTTATTTATGAAAAAATTGTATTATAAATTTTACGAAAGTTAAATATTAAATGAAGTCTTAGTCGAATTTATTTTCAAAACGTACAAAAAAGTATATTAAGTAAAAGAAAAACTTTTTTTTCGATAGCATAGATGTTAAATTTATTTTTTATAAGAGAGCATCGACGCATTTCGAACCGGTTTTCAGTTGTTTTTTTTTCAAGATGTGAGAAGTACAAAAATTTTCCAAGATTATAAATGACAAACTTTGCAGAAAACAACTCAGCACTGATTTTTCTCTAACTTTCTTTTTGATTTTTTTTTAAATTCAAAATTCGATTTTTAAAAACGTTTTCTGTAATTTTTCTATGCATATTTTCAAACAAAATTGTTCATCCGGAAATATATTTCTTTAAATTATTGTTATTTTAAATTAAGACAATAATTTTTTAAAACTTTGAACATTAAAAAAATTTGCTTCTTTGATAAAAAAATATATGAGTGTTTTATTTTTAATTAATGAATAATATTTATCAAGCAAAGGATTTTTTATTGTTTTTGATTCAGAAACTTTATAATTGAAAAATTTTCTAGTTCAGATATTTTATAATTCGACAATTTTCTGTCAGGAATTTTCGAATTCGTCATTTTTAAATTTTGGCAATTTTATAATTCCGAGAATTTTATTATTGGGGAATTTTCCAACTCAGAAATTTTACAGTTTCGGGAATCTTATTTTCCTGGATTTTTCAGTTGTCCCTTAAAATCATCGAAAATTTTTGTATTTTTCGCATCTTGAGAAGGAACTGAAAAACAATTCGGAACGTGTAGGTGCCTCATTATAAAAAATGAATTTAACATTTATGTTGGTAATTAACAAAATATATTTCTATTTTTCATATTTCTATTTATTATCTCTATTTTTTATCAGTTTTTATTTAATATTCACGTTTAATAAAATTCAAATTACAATTTCTCGATAAAAGAATATAAAATATTTCAGACTGTACCTGTAATAGAATTCGTACATCCATTTTAATTAATATACAAAATTTTAAATGCATAAATCAGTAACAATAATAAAAAAAATTAAAAAAGATTATATTAAATAATATGATATTTTATATTTACTGAATACTCATTTTATTTTTTAAACTAATGCTCAGAATATATAAAAAAAGAACATCAACGTACCACTCGAGCATGTTAAAATATAATTCCTTTAATTTATTAATATTGAATGAAAAAATTGTATTTTTAAACATTTCAAATAAGCGCGCCAATGGCATCGAATAAAGCGTCTTTTGCAACGCATGCGCAGTACAGCAGAGGGCCCGCATTGGCAGCGCTGCCGATGACTTCGACGAAAAGTTTCTTGCATATGAATACGCTTTTATGTTGACAATTTTGCTACATAACCTGCGAATGATATTTATTAAGTCATTTCTTTTTTAATTTTTATTGCAGTAATATTTTATTCTTCAATTTTCTTCATTAAGTTATGTTGATCAGAGTTTGATTACATGTGTGCTTTACGGCAAAAATTACGCTATTCATTAAACAGCATGTCGAAGTGGGCAAAGCAAAAATAGGTTCTTTATAAATAGGCTCCATTGCAATTTGGATCATTTAGAACCCCAATTGAGGTATCATTTAGAGCTTATTTATCGTTTTGAGTTCCTTTTCAGCAAGTGGGGTTCATTTTTGTTGCAGCTCCTTTGGAACCAAAAATTTGTTCTGATAGATCCCCCAGTTTTTTCTGTGTTTGTAGACAATTCATAATTTTCGTATTTTTTATTTTAAAAAAACATTACTCAAAGGCAAGCGTGCAGCAAAGGCCGACTATAGTAATACTTCAGCTTCTACGTCTTAAATGATGCAAACATTTTCCTGGAAGGATGAAAAACTGGGGCACCGAAAAAATGGAAAATGTATAGCAGACGTTTATCACGGTAAAAAGCACTAAAACGTCTTGGACGCTTTAAAAGTATTCTCTCGTGACACTCTTTTATGTATCTTTCTCAAAAATGGGCTTTAAAATTTAAAGTATAGCTCAAAATGTTTATTTCCGAAAATTTCTTCCAAAAATTTCAAAAATCAATTTTAAATTGGAGTTTTACGTAAGGGGCTGTCCATAAACTATGTTACCAATTAAGGGGGGGGGCAGCGTAAGTAACATTACGAACTTAGATAAAGTTTATAGTTCGTTTCCTGATGATAAATTTCACAAAAGTTTCCGAAAGATGACACTGCAACGTTACACTTCAATGATAACTTAAAATGAGTTTGAATATCATACTGAGAAAAAACTTTTCTTAAACCAAAAAACCTGTTTTCTAGGACACATACAAATTTGGTTGAATCAAACAGGCCAGAATTTTTTAGTTCGTAATTCATCAAATTTGTTCAAAAATTTTACTGTTTGGTTGACAATATGTTTATTTTTTTGAAAATACAACTTATTTGTAAAAATCATCTTTTCTAGTAAAAAATTGTTCTACTTGGTTGAAAGTTGAACTACTTCGTTTAAAGTTCATTTTTTGGTTGAAGATTCATTTCTTTGGTTGAAAATGTAACTACCTATTCCATTTTTGGTTGAGAATTGATATTTTTTAGTCGAAAATGTAACTATTGGTAAAAAATTCATGCTTTTTGTTGAAAATTCCTCTTTTTGGGTCGAAAATTCAACTTTTTGGCTTTAAAATAACTTTTGTGTTAAAAATTAACTTTTTTGGTGAAAATTCATATTTGTGGCTAAAAATTCAACTATTTGGTTAAAATTTAAATTATTTTTAAGAAAATTTAATAATAAAAAAAAATTAACTTCGCTGTTATAAACTCAGATTTTCGGAAAAATCATATTTTCAGAATATTCAACTGTTTCGTTGATAATTCAGCTTTTTGTCTTGAAAATTCAACTACTTGCCAGAAAATTTGGTCTATTTGGTTAAAAATGGATTTTTTGGTGGAAATTTATATTCTTAGGTTAAAAATTCAAATAATTTGTTGAAAATTCTTTTCCTGTTTGGTTGAAAATTTAAATATTTGTAGAAAATTCATTTACTTGTTACAAATTATTCTGTTTTTGCTTAAGGTCTCAAAAGTTTCGTTGAAAAATCTTTTTTTTTTTGGTTTGTTAATTCTACTATTTTGTTACAAGCATTCAGCTATTTGATTGGAAAGGAACTTCTTGTATTGAAAATTCAGGTTCAAAATTTTAATGTTTTATAGAAAATTAAACTATTTGTTTGAAAATTGACTTTTTTGTCGAGAATTAACATCTGGGTTAAAAATTCAACTATTTGGTTAATAATTAATCTTTTTTGGTTAAAAATTCAACTAAGTGGTTGAAATTTGAACTACTTTGTCAAAACTTCACGGATCTTCTGAAAATACGTCTTTTTGTTTGAAAATACATTTTTTGGGGATAAAAATTCACTTTGCAGAAATTATATCTTTTTATTTTAGTTGAAAAATGATCTGTTCTAGGTAAAAAAAAAACAATTTTTTTGTAGAAAATTAATTTTTTTGGCTTGAAAACTCAATAGTTAATTGGAAAATTAGACTATTTGTTGAATAAATAACTTTTTTCTTGAAACTTTATATTTTTGGTTGATAGTAAATCTATTTTGATGAAAATTTAGCTGTTTGGTAGAAAATTAGCTTTCTTGTTATGAAATTATATTTTTGGTTTGAAAATCCAAATTTTTTTGTAGATAATTAGAATTTTGGCTTTAAAATGTAACAATTTTGTGGCGGATTTCTCTTCTTTGATAGAAAATTAATATATTATTAGAAAATTAATTTTTTAAAGATTCACCTCTTTGCATGAAAATGGAACTTTTTTCATGGAAGTTCGTTTTTTTTTGCAAAAAATTAATTTTTTTACGTGAAAATTTATCCTTTATGAGTTAAAAAATTAAGCACTTGGTAGAAAATTCGTATATTTTGTTGACAATTCACCTTTTCAGTTAAAAACACATTTTTTGTTGTTGAAAAATCATCATTTTGGTTGAGGATGCAACTATTTGGGGTAATAATTCCTCTTTCTTTGTTGAATTTAACTGGTCGAAAATTTTTTTTTGTTACAAAAATTAATCTTTTAAACTAGAAATGTCAGAATTCCATTTTTGGTTAAGAAAATATATTTTCTAGTTGAAAATTCAACTATTCGCTTTAAAATTCATCTTTCATGATTGAAAATTCATCTACTTGGTTGAGAATTTATTTTTTTTTTAAATATTCATTTTCTGCTTCAATTCAACTTATTAAAAATTTATTTTTTGAGTTGAAAATTCATCTCTATTGCTAGAAAATCTTACTAGTTAAAAATTCAAACTTTTTTTTTAAATGCAACATATTTCGACTTAAAATCTTAGGAATTTTAAGCATGTCATATTGAATTTAATATAGAATGTTCATTAATTTTATTTCCAAAATCTTTAAATTATTTGTTGTTTTATTTGTTTATAGCAGTGTCAAGTGCTTTTGAGAATACCATTTGTCGATTTTATCTTACTCTCATCCCTTGAGAGAGGCTTTTGTAAACTGTTTTTTATCGGAGACATTCCTAAATTAAGTGTAATAATTGAGATATTGGAAATTCTGTATTCTAGAACTATATCGAATATTAAAGATTTTCTGATAGAATTCATATCTATGCCAATATTGTCAATAGGGTGTTACATAAGACTTCATGAAATACGTCGGAGAATTGACATACTGATCTTTACAGAACTATAACCACGTGCATGATTTACATACCTAATCATTCGTTTATTGAGAGATTTATACATATTATTTATATATTTTTTATCTAATTTTTGCTATTGAAAATTGTTATAAAAATATTTGTTTTGCTGAAAAAACATTTTTAAATGTATTTTAACTCATAGTTTAAGGCAAGAGTACATTCAAATTAAGAAACAATCTGAATACATTTTTGCACGGAACGAAAAAATATGTCTACTTTTATACAAAATTGAAAACTGTACCGTCGAAAATTATTAACACGACTATTTTCTTAGCTTTTTTTAAGATTTAATTTGTATAATGTTACTATAACATTTTTTACTCATAATCGCACGAAAGGTAATAAATTGATGTGGCTAATAGTCCTAAGTTGAAAGCAGAATGTAAATTTAATTTTAAAATATTGCAAACACACCTCAAACTTCGATGTTTTTGGAAAATTGGAATAAATTTTTTTCCCTTTATAGGTACATCTTCATAGGATTTTTCTACACTGTTAAGATACTTTTATAATATCTTCTCTAAATTTCTACGGCACGGTCAACCTTGGAGCAAAAAAATAGCAAAATTTCAAATAATGATGTAGTCGCCACATGACTTGAAAAAATCAAATTTTCAATAATATTTTTATGAAATTCAAAATCTAGGGGGAAAATTTAAAAAAAATCTCAACAATTTAGCAAAATTCAATTGAAACTTACGTTTAAGACGAGCTCAACAAATTTTTTTAAATGTCCATTATTTTCTGATTTATTCCATTTTCTTTCATAAACATAGCTTGAGATACAGAATTTACATTTTTGTTAAAAGAATACTTTTTTATTCAATTTTGGAAGATATTTTGGAACAGAAAAAACATGTGTAAAAAATGTGCAACTCCAGGATATCTACTCAAATCCTGAAAAAAATTGCCCGACAATTCTAGGTTTTTTCCAGGTATGATTTTTCATAGTAAGCGAGTATATTCAGAAAGATATTATTTTCAATGTCTAGGGATTCAATTAATATGTTTAATTTAGAAAGCTTTGACAAATTATATAACAAGATTCAGGTTCTGTTGAAAAAATATAATTTTTCACAAAAAAAAAAAATTCGCAGCTTAAGTGATGAATTTTAAATAATTATTGATAAATCAGCAACTGAAATAGGTGAATCTTAAACTAGAAAGATGAATTTTTAACAAAAGAGTTTCACTTTTAACCAAGTAGTTTTATTTTCAACCAAAAATATAAATACGCAAACAAGAAGATTAACTTTGTACTAAAAAATACAAATATCTAGTAAAATTATATAAACATGAATTTTTAACAAAATAACTGGTTTTTCAACTAAAAAAGACAATTCTTCAAACAAAAATGCAACACTTAAATTTTAAGTTAAAAAAATTAATTTTCAAACAAGCTGATTAATTTTTAGCTAAAAGGATGAATCTTCAACTTGAGTAGTTGAATCTTGAACAAAAAAATTAAATTTTAACTAAAACGATAAATCTTTGACTGGAATAGTAGATTTCGCAAACAAAAAAATTAATTTTCAGCCAAAAAGATGAATTTTATACCAAGAAAATTAATTTCTACTAAAAAAGATAGATTTTCAACTAAAATGATATTTTTTTACTGGAATAGTGGAATTTTTGACCAAAAATATAAATTTTCAACAAAAAAGTTCAAATTTTCAACTAAAAAAATTAATTTTGACTCAGAAAGACGAATTTTCAACAAGTTAGGTGGATTTTCAACTGAAAAAGATAAACTGACAACAAAAATTGAATAGTTTAATTTTCAGTTAAAAATATTAATGCTTAAACAAAGTGATGAATTCTCAACTAAAATGATGAATCTTTAACTGAAGTAGTTGAATTTTAAACAAAAAAATCGAATTTTCAACTCAAATGATAAATCTTTAACTGAGATAGTTGATTTTGCAACCAAAAAAATGAATTTTCAACAAATTACGTGGATTTTCGACTGAAAAAGATAAATTGTCAACCAACAATTAAATCGTTGAATTTTCATGTAAAAATATTATTGTTAAACCAAAGAGATGAATTTTTTAACTAAACTGATGCAATATTCACTTGGAATAGTTACATCTTCAGTTAAAAAAAATAATAATTTTCAACAAAAAAAAAGTTTTTTTTTAAAGTTACATTTTTAAACAAAGTGATGAATTTTCAACTGAAATGATTCAGTTTGAAACCAAAAAGATGAATTTTCAATTTAAATAATGAATTTTTAACTAGATTATTTGAATTTTCAAAAAAAAGGTAATTTTTAAACCAAAATTTAAATATTAAAATTTATTTACAAAAATAAGTGTTCAACTAAAGAGATGAATTTTTAACTAAAATGATAAAATATTCAACTGACGTAGTTTTTTCGGTTAAAAATTAATTTCAAATTAAAAAAAAAAAATTTTCGCAATATTTAAGTACAGTAATAGAGAGCTCCCTGACATAAAAAAAAATTTCCTGACTATTCCAGGTTTTCCAGCTTAATATGTTTTAACTTCAAAAAATTCTATCTCACATGGTAGGATAATTAAAGAAAAAAGGATTTTCGAATTTGAAGACGCACAATAACCTCAGTTATACCTTTTTAGTAAACAATTTTTCCAAAGAAAAAAATGGTAATCGGATATGATTTATAGGTCCCTTATTTTTGAGTTTAGTCATTTTTATTGACTGTTAGTTTTTTTTATTCTCTCAATCACATTTTTGTATAATAAGTAACTTTTTTTTAATTTACTTATTCTTTTATGTAAATGGCACACCATACGCAAAGTCTGAAGAGAAAAATGTGAAATGATGGCAATGCAAAAGGGGATAATTCTATATGCGTATGTACCAGAATGCAATGCATGCATTTTCAAGACATTGATAAAATAAAACCAACAAAGTATTAACAAAAAAAGAAAAATTTAAATAGAGGACCTTTAATCACATTTGAAAATAATTTTGTTTGCCTTGTAGCATAAATTACCCTATTACACACGTTAAACATGTTCACAACTTTCTACCATACTCTGTGGAAAATACACCAGAGCCCCGGTTTAAGAACAGTTTCGGGGGTTTCCTGCAAATAGCCTTGATTCTAAATCAGGGTAATAAAACGTAAACAGTCAGGGTCGTATGAACTATTTCTGTTGGATTTTTCTGAAGTAAAATGAAGATAAATTTTTTACAAAAGAGGATATTTAGGATTTTCGTGCGTCTTTACCTAGAGAAAAACGATTCTTTTTAATTCACAAGAAATGCATTTCTGATAAAGTACTTCAATTTTTCAATAAGTAGTTAAATTTTGGTCCAAAACAAAGATCTATCGTCATAATAATAAAATAGTTAAATTTGCATTTAATAAAATTACTTTCGTTCCAGTGTTGAACTTCGTAGGTTTATGAAAAGAACAAGAAGTTCTTTGCAAGTTTTTTGATTAAGACTTAATAATAGTGTAAAATAAAAACTGTTTACAGGTTATTGATATAAAATTCTTGATTGAATTCTTCAATTGGTAACAGTAACGGTCAAACACTGGTTAAATGCTTACGTACACTTTATTTTTCTTAATTTCATACATTGTACGTTCGGTTATCAACTTTCGGTTATCTACTTTTCTTCAGCATTTAAACAAGTCGTCACACAACCGCAATTGAGACACCTCGCTAAACACCAAAAGCAAACTGACACGTATGCTGACAGCTGATCGAATTATCCATTGAGGGCACTGCCCGCTTTTATCGCTCCACTACTGTTGTCGACGCATTATTTACGAACTTTCCTCGACTCCGCGAGCTAAGAAACTCCGAGGACCAGCAGTTCCAAGAATTACTAAACCGGGGGATCCTCAACCGAGGTTCTGGTGTAATACTAATTCTCAATAATAGAAAAACAATTTTTGAAAATTCGCAAAAATTAACTGAAAAAAATATTTAACTTTCTATTATATCAGTGTCAATTCACTACCAAATTTCCGGTAAGGAAGCGTTTATTAAAATACTATTTAATTTATTTTTCCAAAAATATGTTTAAAATAATGTGTTTTTCATAATTTACTTGATAAAATAAAATATTTTGTCGATGGTTGACTTTGCGAAGTAAAGTTGTTCCTGTCTGATTTAAAATATATTCAGTCCTCATGTATGTAGATTCTTAGAACTACTGGAGATAAAAAGAATCCCTTCCGGACAAGAGAAATCGATTTGGGTCAAGAAGATTCTAACACATTTTGAGACAAAAGCCTCTTTACTACAACTAAACGGAAATAAAATCAATAAATTATAGTTAAATTACCTTTTCTTTTTTTATGACTGTGAAGAAGTCCTCTTGCCTCAAAAAGATTGTTTTCCGAGAAATCTGGAAAAAGATAACATACATATATTGTATAACGTTGAATGCCAAAGTCAGCCTTCATAAATAAATCCATAAAATGTTTATCTTCTTGTTCTTTTCCCGAAAAGAATAAAGTCTTATTTTTCTGGTATTATTATTGTCAAAATTAAGATAAATTTCACCTAAACACACGTCATAATTTCAAAAACATAATAATTTACTGTTAAATAAACTTTGAAACATGCTACTTTTTGCAATATGTTTCATAGATAAATCACCATTTTTTGGATAATGTATAACATTTATAAGAAACATTATTTCGGCACTAGAAAAGTATCTAATGCATTTTAATTTTTCGATTTAAGGTTCCAAATTTATCAACTGTTGTCTTTTTGTAGATCTTAATGTTTTCTTTCAAACGATACAATATCCGATTTTTTGGTTGGCATTTCAGGAAAAATGTTTCATCAAAGAAGCTTTTTCTTAAATTAAAAAAAAGTATATTATTAAAGTTAGAGAAAATTTGCTTGTATCAAAGACAGCTTCTTTAGTCTGAAGAAAAAAAGATGCTTTTTTAGTCTTGTCCTACAAAATAAAAGAAGGAAATGTGACTTTACACTACCTGTCAAAATTGTCCGTCCACTTACGAAAATCGGATTAAAAATAAGCGTATCTTACAAAGAAGCTAACTGTGCAAAAAAAATGAAAAGATTTTTTTATTGTTAGAAAGCTTATTAAATTCCGCTTCAATTGATTATTTAAAGTGTTTTCGATAAATAGGAGCCAAGACAACATTTTAAAAATTGTCGATTCTCAAATTCCACTCTCTGTGCGCTTGAGAGATGTAAATGGAAAAAATTGATTCTTTAACTAAATTAAAGTCTGAAATCTCTTTTTTCAAATGAGTGCAAAAAGCTGGTAAAATATTTACTAGTTCTCGAATTATCAAAAAAAAATGTGTAAGCGTGGCCAAGACGAAAATCGGTCGGTCGACCGGCAGTAGAGCAGTAAACGCATGGTAAGTAAGAGGCAAAAGACTGCGGTCGCCACTAGATTAACCGATTTTCGTCTTGAGCATCCGTCCACGTTTTTTATGATAATTTGAGAACTAGTAAACATTTTACTGTGTTCTTGATCTCATTTTAAAGAGGAGATTTCAAGCTCTAATTTAGAAATGTCTACCTATTTCCATTCACCACCCAAAACTAAAAAATTAGAAAATTGCGAAATTAAAGTCTGAAATCTACTCTTTAAAATGAAACTAAGAACATAATAAAATATTTACTAGTTCTTGAATTATCATGAAAAATGTGGAAGCGTGCCCGATACGAAAATCGGTCCTTCAAGCGGCAAATGAACAGGTAACGCATGGGAAATAACAGACAAAAGACAGTCCACATTTTTTATGATCATTCGAGAACGAGT
>JAUELO010000345.1:2069429-2093132 GCA_032357855.1 Amphibolips quercusostensackenii
CAACGTAATGACGCAGTTACCCAGCTAGGACGTTAAGGTACAGCGCTTCATTGCTACGCTCCTGTTTTTTCACGCTTGAGTGCACTTGATTGACAGTTAACGACCTCCCCTTCTTAGCCCCGCCATGGCTCTTACAACAGATCGCGGCGCGGCACAAATTCCTGGAATTACGGAATCAAGGGTTACGCAATACAGGTTCGACAGTACATCAATTTTCAATGCATCAATTTTCGAATAAATAGTTAGATTTTCAACTTAAAAAAAATACATTTTCAACAAAGATAAAAAACTTAAATTTTCAAATTAAGAATTATTTTTTTTAACAAAACAGTGAAATGTACAACCCTAAAATATAAATTTTAACAAAAAAGGTAATTTACAACCGAATCGTTGTAGTTTTAACATGAATGATGAATTTTTAAAAAAGAAAAAAAGTTTTTTTCACAAAATAGTTCGACTTTAAACTAAGTGACTGATTTTTCCACAAACAAAAAATAAATTCTCAACAAAACATGTGTAATAGTTAATATTTCAATAAAAATAATATTTTAGTATATAATCAAAAACAAATGAATTTAACAACAACAAAAAAACGAATTTCCATCAAAATACTTGGATTTTCAACCAGAAAAGATCAATTATTAATTACAAATATCAATTTTTAACAACAAAAAAAACGAATTCAAACAAAAGATTTAAATTTTCTACCAAAAAGACAGATCTTCAACAAAAGACACGAAGTTTCAAACAAATAATTTGAACTTCCAACTAATAAGATCAATTTTCAACCAAATAGTTGAAGTTTTAACAACAAAAGATTCATTTTTAATCAAAAATGAAACATTATTCAACAAAGTAGATGGATGCTCAACCATTAAGATAGATCTTAAATTGCAAAAATAAATTTCTAGAAACGCGTTTCAACAAAATAATTAAATTTTTAACTAAACTTTAAAAGATTTAACCAAAAGAGATGAATTCCGAACCAAAAATAGAATAGTAGAATTTCCAACAATAAAAAATCGTCTTTAGCCAAAAATAGTTTGATTTTGTACGACTGTGATTAATTCACTTCGCATTCAAGTAAAATTTACAAGCTTTTTCAAAATTCAACATCGGGAAACTTACTAAACATTATCTGAGTTCGCAACGTTACTTTCATTAGCCCTTCCCCCTCCTTCCCTCCGAAATCTGTTTCCAACCGTAGTTTTTGTCGCGACCCCCCGCCATTAAATTGGTAACGTATTTTATGGTTGGCCCCTTAAGTGTGATAATAGGGTGTGAATGGCGCGAAATATAAATTGCTAGATGTTCTTAATTTACTTTCAAATAAGTACTTCATAGCAATAAATATCCAAAATAAATAAAAGAATAAGCTGGAAAAAATGCACTTGTTTCTAATTTAGGAAATGTAATTTCAAAATAAAATGATTCGAATGCGGCATTGAAGTAATGAAAGGGAAGATATTAGCGGGCATATAGAGTTTATAGGGTTCTTTCGTGGTTTCACATTCTCCGACCACAGAAGCTATTTCAAGGGCCTGTTTCTTCACTCTTCTTCGCCTAATAAGGCCAGACTGGTGCATCTCGACCAAGTCCTTAAAGTTTTTTTTTTTTTCATTCCGGACCGTCCGTGTTCGATGGTTCTTCTAGGAATAAGGGTGGGTTTTCAGGTCCCTCGTCTTTCTTCAGAGTTGGTAGAGCTATAATAATTTAAATTCTCCAGACTTGCATCGCAAAGTAGCCCTCGTTATGCTAATGAATTAAAATGGTGATTTTTCAAAATACAAGACTTGGCAATTGAAGTACTAGCATACAATTATTTAAAATTTTGCTGGAATTTACAGATAACCATTTTTAATTTGATCAGAATTGGAAACATAAAAAATTAATTTAAATTGTTGCCTGACTATAAATCACTCATTTCACTGAAAATATAATATGTCTGATTAAAGCATTCCGTATCCACTTAGCAAAAGCATGTCCTTTTATAGGTAATATGAGGAAAAAAGTCACGTTTTTTACAATATCTTCATCAGATATAACTTTTCTTTCATTTTTCTCTATTTCCTTATTAATTTATTATTTGCTCTTTACCCAAAATTAAATATTAATATGAATATTATGTAAATTTTGAAATATTCTATGATCATCAACTTGAACTAAAAAAAATATTGTAGGATAAATTTTTCATTTCAAGTAAAGCCTAAATAGCTCAGCGCAGAATCAGCAGGGTGATTTTGAATTCCCGCTCATTTCACGGTCAAATGTCAATCTTTTCCAGTCGATTTATAAGAAATTTAAAAAAATTAATTATTTTAAATGACGTTCATAGATATTAAGAGACCTTTAAACATTTTCAAAGGCTTGAAAGATTTCTGATTTGGAGCAGAGAATTTCTAAAATAAAATTATAGTTCTGAGTTGGAACATAAGATAATTTTTTGTCTTGAAAATAACAATTCTGATTTAAAACAGAGAATTTTCTAAATTTAGGCAGAGTTTTTTTTTTTAATCCCGTCTTCCAATTCAGAATTAAAATGATGCCAGAAAATCTATTCCAAGCTAATGTATCTGTTCCAAGTCAAATGATTATTCTTGATGAAGATTCCATACCCTAATATCTAAAATACAATTCGTCACAAAAATTACCTGTTTGGGAGTAAAAATTATCATTCTTTGCAGAAATCCCCTGTCCCAAAGTCTAAATTATAATTCTTTACAAAAATGACTTGTTTCAAGCCATAATTATATTTATTTACAAAATTTTGTACTAAAATTCAAAAATATAGTAATTAGTAACTCTCATTCTCTATAACTTGAAAAAGGGAAAGTTTTAAATTCTGGCAAATTTTCATTCAAACAATAAAAAGAATTTTTCTAATTCAACTGAATTCTGGTTGGAATCAAAAAATTTTCAAACTTATACTTTTCTACCAACAGCATTTTATTTAAATTCCATCAAATCTTAACAGCACCAATTGGGTATGAAATCCTATGTTCTAGAATCTTGGATATTTCTATCGAATTCTATCTGTTGAGAAATCGTGCTCTTTTCTATGAACAGTTTTTTATCAAAACTCTATCAAATCTTATCTTCGCAGAAGTTTTATTAAAGCGTATCCTACAAAGTTTCGAAAATTTCTATAAAATTGTAGCCATCGAGAAATCTTACACCATTCTATTAATAGTTTCTCATTAAAATTCTATCATATCTTATTGTCATAGTACTTGTATCAAATCTTATGTTTTAGAATCTTGAAAGTTTGTATTCAACTCTGTCCGCTGAAAAATCTTACAGTTTTCTATTAACAGCATCTCACTTAGATTTTGTCAAATCTAATTGGTATAATACATGTGTCAAATCCTATATTCTTGAATCTTGGGAGTTTGTATTCAACTCTGTCTGTCGAGAAATTGTATTTTTTTCTATCAACAGTTTCTCATTAAAAATCTATCACATGTTATCCTTGAAGAACTTTTATCAAATCCTAGCTAACAAAATTTCAAAAATTTCTATATAATCCTATCCATCGAATGTTATTGGCGTAGTACTTGTGTCAAATCCTATATTCTAGAATCTAAGAAGTTTATATCCAAATCTGTCCGTTGAGGAGTCTTATAATATTCTATCAACAGTTTTTCATTGAAACTTTCAAATCTTATCCTCGCAGAACTTTCATTTAAGCTTTCGTTAATCGAAAAATCTCACACTTTTCTATCAATATTTTCTCATTACAATTCTATCAAATCATATATGTTCTAGAATCTTAGAAGTTCGCATCCAACTCTATCCGTTAAGAAGACTTATGCTTTTCTATCATCAGATTCTCACTGAAATTATATTAAATCTCATCGACTCTAGACTTGCATCAAATCCTACGTATCAGAGTCTTGCAAGTTTCTATTAAATTGTATCCGTCAAGTAATCTTATGCTTACCTATAAAAATTTTTTCAATGCACCAGAATTGATAGAGATTGAATGGCAATATATTTATAAACATGTATGAGATTTCTTAATAAGTAGAACTAAATAGAAATATTTCAGATTTTGGAAAATAGGATTTGTCACATGCCTTGTGCGGAATATGGGGTTGTAAGGAATATGGAGCAGCATATTTGATAAGATTGTATTGAATTTTCATTAAAAAACGTATAGAAATGTATATAAATTTATATAAATTATGATGACGTTGTTCTATTTTGCTTTGATAGAAATCAATAGCAATTCTAGCCAAAATTTTGATATAAATTGATTGCCTCTTCAGCGGGAAACCATGGAACACTTCCGATAAAGATGATTATTTATTTTGATATACATTCTTTTAAAAGTGTTTGATAAGGAATAATTTTTTTCATCAAACTTTTTCTGCAAGGACACGAACCCCGGTTATCGATAAACCTGGGTAACAGGAAATTGCCACTAGAAACTTACACTTTCGTTTCTTTTCCACAAAATAAGAAACTACAACACAAACTGTAATCTTGGCTCAATTTCCCCTGCTTCTTCTGATTAGAGCATTCGATATGATCCCAAGTGGAGGTAAAACCGCGTGTTTTTTCCGATTAGCAGCCAATCCGAGGTCGTCGTCCTCGATCGCTTATATTTCTCTCGAGTATTGGCGTACTTTTCGCACTATGCACCCTATGCACGATGCGTGCACCGCGGTATTGTGGGCGTATTTTCTTTTCTTCTCGAATTTCATGATTCCGGTATCAAGCACGATTCCGCTGAACGTGCTCCTGTCTTCTGAGAAGGTATTGAACCTCAGTTCTGCTCCAGTACTCTTTCGAGCAACATCGTGGCCCCGGTGGCTCTGCAATAGAGCTCTCGCTCCGTTATTCACATCTGGGCGAAATCATCGTCCTCTCTTATCGCCTTCGAAAAGTCAGTCTTCGATAAAAGATACAATCGGATACCGTAAGGCACACATGTTTTTTGCTGACTCCTGTCTTCACCGGACTCTCGGGAGCACGTGATCATTCGCTTAGTGCGCCTGTGCCAGTGAGCACATTGTAAACTTTTAACACAGGATTTCAAAAGTATTATTTGAATGTGCGCGAAATTGCATTTAAACACAATATACCATGCCCGGAAGCTCCTTATTTGATTTGAAAGCAGATCTTCTTATTGTATTTGACAAAAAAGTATTGATGAAGGACTCTCGGGAGTGAAAAAGACGTGAAATTGTTTCCCAAAGTACGTGCCCTGCCTGAACCAATCGATCCTGAGATACTCTGCGGTATGATTCCGCAGAGAGATTTGCGGAACTGCGAGAATAACGCGTTTAAAATGAGTTCTCGATGGAGTGTAACCAATCAATTGTTATTATTTTTCTTGTACGTTTTTTGACATAATTAGAGATTAGCACAGTTTATGAAATTCGCAAACTGTTAGACTTTTGGTCCCAAAGTATGTGAGACTTAACAACAAGCTTTTATTAAAAGATACTGAAAAGAAAGAAAATGATTCCCTCTGAAAAGAGGGGTTGCAATAATAATAATGATAACTTGATCTAAAATAAAAGAAAGCAGTTTTTCACTTCCCCTGGAATGTGTAATAAAAAATTCTGCTATTTGAACTGAAATTTCGGTTCACGTAACCACGACCCTACGTCCTATGCTTTTATTTCATGTCACATTATTATTATTATTTATAATAATCGTTCAAAGATTGTATTGGCCCTCAACAACATATTTCTTTGACAATATTGATGAATAAATAAAAAATAAATCAAATAATTTTTCAACATACATCAAATTTGGATATATAATTTAAGAGAACACCGGCTGTCAGTAAACCAATTTTTTTAAAGAATTCTTTAACTACAGTTTTTTTGTATTTTTATCCGAATCTTGATGTTTTTATGAAATGGATGTCATAAACAATGTTTGAAGAATATTTGAAGAATTCCTTAACTACAACGTTTTGATAATTTTGTATTCTTACTACAGTTTCATTTTTTTCAAATTTTACTTCTACAGAAATAATTTCTGATGATGACAGCAAATTTAGTACATTTAAATTTAGAATTTAATGAAATGAACTTTTTTATACAATGAAGTAAAGAAAAGGATTTTTATCAAATGTACGTCGTTTATAAAAGACACTTGAAGTATTTTAACACCACGTTTTTTGATAATTTGTATTATCACTACAGTGTAAATGTTTTCATTAAATGAAAGTTGCTTTAGAAATTTTTTTAATAATAAATAAAGAATTATTTAACTATAATCAGAGGTGTGGTCCTAAAAAAAGTGTCCTGGCGGTGCTTTTACGGAAACTTTGATTTGCGATGGAAACTTAGAGAACAAGCTAGAGACATAGGAAATTGAATTCTTGAAAATTACCTGAAACTTACTCAAAATATATTAAAATTTACCGAAAATTTTTGTAAAGTTACCAGAAAAATTATGAAAATTATTGCAAAGTATAAAGTTTTCTCGTTGACCAAGATGATCAACCAACACAATTTGATAGGCAATAAATTGAGATACTAAGAATGACAACACCTACAGGTAAAGCCCAAAATATAATTTTACAGAAGGAACAAACAAAGTTTTCTACTGTAAAAGGATTCAAAACAGAAAATTCTGAGAAACATATAGAAGCAAATGGTTCTTATGAGCTATACAATCAAGATTTGAAAACTTATATTTTTTCATCCTGAGACTAGAGTGGAGGAAAAACAAAATGGGCTTTACCGAGTTGTCATTCTTGATTATTGGAAAGTACATTTTTTCATGTTTTACATCTATGAAAAACTTCAGAAACTATAAAAATTATATTTTAGTATAAACAAAACATCACACGAAATATAAAAGATAAGTTTTATCCTCAACATCATTTCTCTTAGTAAGTGAGAGAAAAAACAAAATGGGCTTTACCCAGTTGTCATAATCATTTCCGAACAACCACCTTAACTTTGACCACGATTTTTGGCAAAATAGAATTTGCTTCTTCACGTATTCCTAACATTTATCGATATGCCAAAACCTTAAGTACTTGAAATTTCAAAAGAAATATTTTTGACAAAAGTGGGCTTTACGTAGTTGTCGTTCTCAGCGCTTCAATTATGTTTCTTAAACTTATCAAATTTTGAACTATATCAAATAAATTTGGTAAGTCAGGAATTAAAAAGATGGTAGATTTCGAATATCTTATTTTTAAATCACTAATTGCAAAATTATTAGAAAAATAATTATGTGCATGTTGAAAAAAATGAAGATTATCGATTATTTCAAAAATACCGATTTCAAATCAAAAAGTTTGATATAAGAGTTGTTGAAACTGTTAAATTATGTTGTTTTTATCTTTTTTATGACACCATAAAATCCAGAGGACCCGATAGAGGGGGGGAATGCAGATGTAGATATTTAATAATTATTAATCATTTTTTGATTTAAAAATACCAAATAACACTTTAATCTTAAAATTATTATGAATGATAATAAAAGCGGAGTAGCTTTTTAAAATAAAGGAAAGTAAGGTGGAGTTGTTTTTATTCGTGAAAATATTTTTATAAAGATACAAGAAAAAGAACCCTTTATGGGAAAAATTTTTTGTCATTTGGAAAAAATATTTAACAATAACAAGGGGGTAAGAGTCTTTTTTCGTGTAAGAGAAAAAAATGTTAAACTACATGTTTCTGATCGATTTGTATACAGTCTATAAAATCTTTACAACCCTTTTTAACAAAATTTACGATTTGGCTCCTATTTTTTAAAACCAATAAAATTTTGAATTTTTTTTTATGTTTGGCCCTTTTTTATTGATTTGAGATTTCACTATAAAGCTTAGGATTATTACTTTCGAAACCGTTAAGGACAAAATGGACAATGTCCATTCTGTTTCAGGGAAAGCGTCTCTCTCGAAAAATTATGCTCTTTTAATACCAATAAAGAAAATTTGTTATTGCATTTTCGATATGATTTTCCCCACCCTTTTTAACGTTCATAAGCATTTTTTCAAATTATTATTTGAGCTTTAAAAATGAAATGAAAATATTTATTACCTCAAAAGTTGTACTAACCTTTATTTTTCATAGACAAATAATAGTTTTTTTTATAAAATGATTACGATCACGAAAAAGGGTGGAATAAATCCTTTTGAAACTGTATAAAACAAAAATTTTTTATTAATATTAAAAAATTATAACTTCTTTAGAACAGATGGTTACCCTGAAACAGAGTTGAAACAATTAGTTTTCTCCAAAATAAAAAAACGACATTTTGACCTTCACGGATTTGACAGTGTGAATACTAAACTCTATTTCGAGACAAAACATTTTTTGAAACGCGATCAAACTAAAAAAAAATGTTTAAAATTTGCCGATTTAAAAAAAATGGTGACCATACGAAAGCAGTTAAGTACATCCGAAAAAAGAGCCTGTCCGCACGAAATCCACAAATATCACCCCCTCCCTCTCTATAAATATTTGTACAAATGTCCAAAAAATTTTGCCTATAAACAGTCATCCAATTGGACTATCACTTTGCCCAAGCTTGAGTCCAATCGATTTTTTGGGTAGATACACTTGAGAAAAAATGCTTAATATAGGGGGCGTTGTCAGCAAGTGTAAAACTGTTCGCTTTAAGCATTTATATTTCAAACAGCTAAAAAAAATATATACAAAATAATTTAAAATATTTAAACCAAGCAGTACTTTGTACACACTTATTTTTCAAGTACATTACTAGATAAAGAGTGTTTTGTGGATGCAGATTCCTCTTACCGATACTTACCGCCATCGAAAATTTTCGAGAGTCTGTGGCCGTGCTAAGTTGGTTTGAGTTCATACTAATATATTTATAATAAAATCGTAATATTATACTATGTAAATTAAAATATTATCCTACAATAATGTTATAAAGATGTTAGTATTTGCTATTTACTAAATACTAAGGCCAACTTAGATCGGAAACGAACCATTAAAACCAGCCGAAGTCGGTAAGTGTGGGTAACAGAAATCTGTACGCAGAACACAATCATTTCATTTTTTATGAATTATCGCCGTCCATCTTCAGTAATTTCAAAAAATAATAGGTAAATTAAATCCCTGTAAGAAAGAAGTCTATGCAATCTAATTTTTAATAAAAAATGACTGGATTGAATAGCATCATTCAGAAATTATTTTCTTGGGTTCTATTAGACTTTAAAAACATTGTAGCTTTTAAATACTTTTAAGTTTTAACATAAAGAAACAATTTCAATAGGTAAAAAAATTATCCTATTTGCATTCTAAAATCAAAAATTGATATTGCTCAATATTCAGAAATCAAAAGTAGACAAATAACCAAAATTCTCACATTTCAATTAATACAAGAATAAACAAATTATTATCACCTATCGCCACCTTTTTAAATATGTATGCAAGTGTCTTTGAAAAAATAATGTACACCCCTCAATTAAATGCATTTATATATTTTGGGACTAACAATCTGACAATATAAATAGGCATGAGTGGTTTTCAAAGCTAAACACAAGTTTATTATTAAATTAGAAAAAGAATGAGCAATTTGACAGCATAAACTTTTTAAGAAAATCGACGCAAGAACAGGAGTGATTCAAGGTGCAATTATAATTGTATACAACTGAAATATAAATAATATTCTCTACATAGAAAGGAAGTAGTAAAATCGTTTAGTGTCAATATTTTACTGCTCTTGAAGGAATATATATCCTACTTTCATACGGCCGTTTAATGAGTAAGTATAATTGCGAGAGAAAAAAATCCCTATCTAGAAAGAAAAGTATAGATACCTGTAAATAAAACGACCGTAATGTTAAACTCATTTCTAACTTTCACAGATTAAATAGATTTTCACATTGAGATAAAATATTTATATCCAATTGTTAATGGGACTAGCCAGAAACATGTTAAAAACTTAGACCATTCAAAGAGAAATTTTCTACTAAATATTCATTAAATTTTTAATAATTTTAAATCAACAAAGTTATGCATGAAACAAAATGCTCTTTGAACTTGTTTTATTCTCGGATAGCTTCAACTTATTAATGCTTCAATTATTTTATAAGTAGGTAATGACAAAATTTTTTATTTATATTTATTTATGTGAGTATTACCAATTGGAAATCGCGTATTGTATAATTATCGCGATGCAAAACTTGATAATAAAACACAAAAACAAGTTGTAGAAATTATATTTCCAAACAATATATAGCTTTTATCATGAGAGAAATTTATTTTCATATATTAATAACGATAAATATAATATCTATCAATTAATTTTATATATTTTATCATTTTTTCTTTATATCTGCAGAAGTTCAGCATGCGGCGATTAGTCACGACTCGGATTTGGCTGCTGGTGGCCAACAAGAGGAAAATTCGGTGGAAACCTTTCGAGAAATAGTCGAAAAAATAGTAGAGGGTCTAATTGGAAATGTGGACAATTCACCTGTAGATCGAATTTACAATCATCCTGCATGTAAGTACCCCGAAATTTATAATTTTATTTACTAAAGTTAATCTTAAAAGATTAGTTTCGAATTATATTACAATACATATTAAAAAAAAATATCATTGTTGTTGCAATGACTAAAATGTTTTTCATATTAACAGTGCAATAAAAATTAATTAAATATTGTGGCTGTACTAATTTTTAATTGTTTTAAAATATGGAAAGGGAGCTTTCAACTTTGAAGCTATCCGTTTTTAACATTTTAGTTTTGATTAAAAAAGTCTAGGATTTTGTGATTGTTAGAAAAATTCGCATTGTAACGACACTAATTTTTATCAATATAATTTTATTACATTCATTATTCTCTATCAGTATAAATTTTAACTTTCTCTCCTAGACTAGTAAATGCTGCCACCTCTCGAGAAAATGTTGCAGCTATTCAAGCGAAAAATTTCAAAATTTGAATGCTCTGCATGCATTGAAAAAATTCATCATGATGATATCATAATTTAATAATAATACAATATTATATAAAATATAAGCAATTTTTTATTTCATTCAAATAATAGTGTTAGTTAATAATTTGAATAATTTATTATTTTATTTAATAATATTGATATGTTTGCAAAGGCTAGATAGTACTTTTAAATAAAAAAATGGCTAAATCGAAAAAATAATTAAATAAATTATTAATAAAACGTTTCCCAAACCTAAACAGATTTTTGATCGATTGATCAATACTCGGGTGGTTCAAAAATTTGCCTTTTCATTTTCTCTAATTAATCCCCCCTCCTGCAAATGGTTTTTTTTAAAATTAAGATGGGATTCTAAATGGGAAAACCTCAGTTTTCAAAAAAAAATTGAAATGAAGTACTTTTTATTAACTTTTTGTGAATAAAAGTTTCGTCACTTCTTAAGGAATGTTTAAAGAATAGTTTGCACCCAATTTATTTTAATTTTGAACCCCATTACCACGATTTACTGTGCCCAGAAAATGCCACAAAATGCAAAATATTAGTTTTATATCAAATTCATTCTAAACATGTTATTTTTTGAGTATGTTCAACATTAATTATTTTTATTCGATGAGTAACAAGTTTTCAAGTATTTTTGAAATAATTTTAAATTGTTGAACACATTTTTCCAGTAATTCGTGAAAAATCACTATTTTTCGGAATTGATTATATAGATGATAAATTTGAGAAATAATATTTTCTCTCTTTTTATACTGTTTGAAGAATTTATATTTGTATCATTTTTTCCACCAATTCCTGAAAAGTTGTTGTTTTTGGGAATTTATTACTCAATTAACGAATGTTAAGAGAAATGATTTTTTAGGATATTTGTTAATTATTTAAACAATTTCCATTTGCCTAAACATTTTCTTCCCTGTAAATCGTAAAAAATTATTGTTTTCTGGAATTAATGACGCAGTTAATGAATGCTAAGAGTGATATTTTTTGTGAAAGACAGCTTGCAAATATTTAAGCAATTAAAATCGCTTGCTATTTTTCTTAGGAAGGATGGAAAAAACTCTAGTTTTTTCGAGTCTCTTACACTATGTTGCTTACTAATCAGTATTTTCTTATCTCAACGAAATCGATCTATCAAAATAACTATCCATAACGTAGCTGAAAAAATTTGTTTAAAAAAAGTATTTTTGTTTGAAAAATCGGGGTCAAAAGGCCTTTAAAAAGACGCAAGTGAATGTTTATTAATTTTTGAAATAATCGTAAACTGTTTTCCACAAAAAATATCACTCCTAACATTCATTAGCAGCGTCATTGATTCCACAGAATAATTAGTCAAATAATTGCGAAACATCGTTGGAAAATTATATTGTTATTATTACCCCCAATATTCTTCAATTGCGTCATTAATTTCAGAAAAATAAGAACTTTTCGCGACTTACAGGGGAAAAAATTGTTAAAATTATTACCAAATATATTACAGAATGAATATTACTTTTAAGATTCATCAACTGTATCATTTATACCAAAAAATAATAACTTTTCACGATTTGAAGGGAAAAAATTGTTTTAAAAAATAATAATTGTTCAAGCAATTCAAAATTCATTTTAAAATACTCACAAAACATCTCACGTATTGAATAAAAATAACTCCTATTGAAAAAAATCTAAAAAACACCGTCATTAGCATGAAGTGACTAAACCACTATTTACAAATGTCAATGACAAGTACTTCTTTTTTCCATTTTTTCGGAAACCGAACTTTTCACATTTAAATCCCCATGGGTATTTCAAAAACCCGAAAGCACGGGTTGGAGTTGAAAGATTTGAAAAGAAAAATGCGAAATGTCTTTTTTCGAAAAACGAACAAATATGTTATTTTCATCAAATGATAATAGTGTAAATAACAGAATTTCATTTGTTTTTATTTTGCTTATTCAGTCCAAAAGTGGTTTTATTAAAAGAGGAAGAAATGCTATGCAAAGTTTGTATTTTGAAACTAATAATACTGTAAAAGAAAAACATAAGGCAGATTATTAATGTAAAATTCTTTATTAATTTATGTAAATCGAAATCTAATTATTAAAAGTTCACACATTTTCAAACAAAAAAACGGCATAAAGCTTTTAGGATTTAAAAATAACTTATCGAAAATTTATTTTAAAAAACGCGTTGCGTTTTGAAAAAGTCATGATAACGCGATTCAAATTTTCAGGAAGTAACGGTAACGCGTTTACCGCAGATAACCAAATATATATAACCAAATTATTTCCTTCTTACTATATAATGAAAATAGTTCATTGGTTTAGATTATTTATTTTAGCTTATTGGATTCAGCAGAGAATTTAAATTTTAAAACTGCTTTGCAGATACTAAAATTGACTCTTACACTTGTACAAAACTAACACATGCTAACAATAATTAACAAAATTAACAGATAATCAGCTTATGGATAAATATTCTGTCCTATTGATGGGAGCCTTATCGAGACTCGTGGTTTCTTTAGAGGTTTTTACTCAAAGTAAGTATAGAGTCCATCAATTATAAATTCACTCATTTTTTATCCTCGTTTTTATCTTTATAATATTTCACTAAAATTAACCAGAAAATATAACATATCTTTGTGTCATTGATTACTTCTGAAACTTAAAAAAAATACAATATATTACATATTCATAAAATATTCGTTTGCGCAAAACTTTCAAAATTTCAAACCTTTCAAAAATTAATTATTAGTTTTTAAGATTAAAAATTTGTGAATATAGAACTTTAAAAATAGCACGACTTGAAATGAAAATATTTTAAATTGTTCAATTTTAAAATATAAAGTTTATTTTTCCAATATAGTAATTTATATACAAATTTTTAATTAAAAAAATTTAAATTGTAATGTCAAAACTAAAAAATACGAAATTTAAAACCTGCAGAATGAAACAAATTCTAATTGAACAATGATTAAAATCGTAAAAACTTTTGAATTTTTAAAATGAAATGTGAAAAATATATAATTTCAAAGGAAAATATTGAAAGTTTTCTTAATTTTATGAACTAAATAAGTGAAAATGAACAATAATACCAATTTTGTAGCCTTGAAAATTTGAAACACAAATTGTGAACTTTATCATTTTCAAACTAAAACGTTTTATTTTTTTAAATATTTCAAATATCTTTTTTTTAACGCAATACGATTTTAGGAACTTAAAATTCAATCATTTCAATTCGAAGTCTGAAGATGTTTACAATTTATATTTTTAAGCATTAAATATTTAGAAAGTTCAATATGAGTTAAATTTGAGGGGGAAAATCATTTGAAAAGAAAATTATAATTTCGAAAAAACGTTTATTTTTTAGGTTTATTCGTTTTTAGGATTATAAAATGTAATTTTCCTAAGAATCTTAAAAAAAATTCTAAACGATTTTTCAAAATTTCAGATATATGTCCAATCAAAATTTCAACAAAAAAAGTTAACCTTCAACCAAATAATTGAATTTTTTATTAAAAAAGATTTATTCTAAACGGCAAATGTAATAGTTGATATTTCAGTATGGCAAGATTTGTATTTTAAATTAAAAACAGATGAATTTATCAAGCAAAGACAAATTTTCAATAAAGTAGTTAAATCTTTAACCAAAAAAGATTAATTTTCAACCAGTTGCGTTATTACTGTAAAAAATGTTGAATTTTCAACCAAAAAAGACATATTTTCAACTAAAATGATGAATCGTAAACAAAACAAAAAATTACTTTTTGACAAAATAGTTTAAACCAAAAAGTGACTTTTTGATAAAGCAGTTTAACCAGAGTAATAGTTGATATTTCAATCAGCGAATATTTTTATTTGAAAACAAAAGCAGTTGAATATCATTTTTAAAAAAAACCAAATTTTCAAGAAAATAATTGAATCCTCAATCGAAAAGATGAATTTTTCATTATAACAATTACTTGACTTAAAAAAAAATCAACAAAATGGTTACATTTTCTCTAAAAAAAAGATTAATTTTTAACGATAAATACAATAATTTATGTTAAAACTAAAAAATATTTAAAAAAAAAATAGTTGAATTTATAAAAAAGACGAATTTTCAGCAAAACGGCTGTATTCTCAACCAAAAAATATTATTATTTTAAACCAACAGTTGCAATTTCAATAAAAAAGATTAAACTTTTACCAAAAGATATGAATTTTCAAACTGAAAAGACGAATTTTTAACCTAAAAAGATTTTTCAGTCAAGAAAGAAAAAAAATTAGTCAAATTTTAATTAAAGGGAAAAATAGTTTTGGATACAAAACAATATTCGAATAACTATTTTATATTTTAAATCTCTTTGTATGATTGCTTTAAGATTATATAAATATAAATTTCCACGGTTTCTCGAGAAAGTTAAAAAAGATTTTGAAGATTTTAGATATGTCGAAAAAGTGTGTTCTTAATTTTTTGTTCAAAACCTTCGGAATTCTACATTCTGTTTTGAATCTGTCGAAAACTTTTCAAGTTGAAAATTATTTTTGTATATTTTTAAAACTTCTTTCATAATAATTTTCCGCAATTTTAGGAAATCTTTTGAAATGTGTAAATATCTTGTTTAATATTTCCTTTAAATTAATTTTTCAAGACAAAAAATCAATTAAAATTTTTCCTGGAAACATATAAAAAATTATTTTCTCAAAACCTAGCGAAATTCTTGAAAGATTTAAAAATTTTTTTTCAAAATTTTAAAAAATCTAAATTTTGTTTACAATTTTTAAATCCTGCAGCGCGTTTCGCGATGAAAAATCGAAAGAAACATTTGTTTATGAAATGTAATTGTGATTTACTACTAAATACTAAAAAATAATAAAATATTTATTATTTAATTTTTAATAAATAATAATTTTATGCAAAATGTTTGTGACGAAACTAAAATGTAACAAATCTTATGTTTTCATATTTTATAAATCTTTATTACCATGTTATATTATTTTATACTAATAAGTAAAAAATTTTAAATAATGGTTTTTTTCTGACTATTAAATCAATTATTTGCAACAATTGTACATAATTAAATTTTAAGTTCATTGTTATCGTCTTGAATCGTCTCTTTTTAGCTCGTCTCAAAATATTATTTATGTTAATTTGATTTAAAGACTAAAAATTTCAGTCCATGAAATATTTTATTTGTTACAAATTTCAATCACCTGTTACAAAATCTTTACAAAATGTGCTCAAAATTAGAAACACTAATGATGAAAGAAAATTTAAACGAAATATTTGTATAATTTTTTCAAACAAATAAGAGGAAATATGATTCTAAAAGCAATATCAATATTGTGCGCAGTTTGAGCTTAGGACAAAAAACACTATTTTCACCAATTCGCATTTTACAACAAGAGCAAGTTCGTAGAAACCTTATTAATTTACTAAAACTTCATGCTTTCGTACATATTTTGCGAAAGCTTTTTATTTAAAAAAAAGTCAGTAAAATATTGAAAGATTTTTCACTCACTGTAAAATCACCGAACTCAGCCATGATGAGTATCGTCCGAGTTAACAAACCTTATAAAAATAAATTTGTTTGCATAATAGGTCCTACTTGCCACAATTCAGATTCTAATTTTCACTTTTCAGTTTAACTAAAGAATCCACAAAATTTGTTTTTGTAATTGTATCAATTCACGGTAAAAACAATAGTGCATTTGGACCCCGTATCTGGATTAGGTCCTGTTGCTTACAAAAGTCCTGACAAAATCAGAATAAAAAGTCTGAATTAAAAAAAAAACTATTATTTTACACAAAAATATGTTTTAATAACAGTATCTGGTTAATTTTGACTCTAATTTCGAAAAAAAGATGCTCTGTTCACATTTTCTGTAATCTATCATCATCGAATAACAAACCGACAACTGCAATCTGCATTTTGCACTACATCCTTCTTCTAAATATATGTATTCAAGAGACTCGAATATGCATGATAATTACAGAGACTCTAACGAGTTTCTTTCTTTACACGTTTTTCCCCTCTACACTTTTTTTCCTAACGAATATACGTCAGAAGCGACAAATAATTCTGCACCAGTAAATATCTTTCATTTATTTATAACTAGCAAAAGATTGATTATTTCTGTGTATTGTTTTTTAAGACAACATTTGCATGCAAGTAGATTGTAGAATGTAACGTCTGCCTTACGTAAGTGACATAGAAATCGTAATTGTCGTAATTCTGATGGGCAATTCTATTTGAGAACGACCTTCCTCATATAAGACCAATTGTCCACGTTCCGTCACGGAAACGGATATAGGAGAAATTAGCCTTATTTATTGCAATTTTCTGCAAGAAAATTGTGTATTTATTTATTGAAAATTACAGCATGTCACGATAAGTGATTGCATGATTATGGTAAACATAATATTATAGCAGGGTGTACAGCGATGCTTAGGAACGAAACTCCAGGTCTTTTGTTGGTTTTGCAGGTCAACAAATCAAGTTTTTTTCAGGTTTGAGTTTGCGTTTGCTATATATGTAAAAAATTAACCATTGTATTTTTTTTGGCTAACAATTTTTCTACTGTTAAGTTTTATTTACTACTTAAGTACTGGAAAATATCAACTTTTTAGAAATATTATAAATGCTCTATTAAAAGTTATTTTAGAATTAAATAATATTTTTTAATTTATTACTTAACTCCGACTGATGTCGAATTTCAAAATAAAATTTACAAGTCACTCACAAATTTTAGGTAATAAATTTTTTAATCATAAAATTCTTTGTGAGATCCTTCTGAAATCTTTGTGAAATATTTTGAAACCGCTTGAAATCTTCAAAAACATTTTAAATCTTTTGGAATCGCTTGAAATCTTTGGGATATTTGAAATCAGGTGTAAAACGCCGTATCTCTGTTAAATCTTTTGTAATCTATGAAGTCTCTGTGGAATCTTTGAAGTCCTTGAAATCTTTCTGAAATCTTTGAAAACCTTTTGAGATCTTTCAAATGTTTTATGATGATGAAATCTTTGTGAAATGTTTGCGAAATCTTGTGAAGTCTCCTACAATATTTTCAAATCTTCTGAAAGCTTTTTAAATCTTTAAAATATTCTAAATATTCCTGAAAACGTTGTGAAGTCTTTTGAAACTATTTGAAATTTTTTAAAATCTTTTGAAATCTTTAAAATGTAATGTTATCGGTTTTTTTAAATCTTTTGAAACTTTGTGAAATCTTTGAAATCCTTAAAATCTTTATGAAATCTTTAGAGTCGTTTGAAATCTTTGAAATATGATATAAGCAACTTTGTGAAATCTTTGAAATCCTGGAAATCTTTGTGAAATCATTAAAAACTTTGTGAAATCTTTCGAATTTTGTATGATAATGAAATCTTTGTGAAATATTTTAAAACCATTTGAAGTCTTTTAAAATCGTTTGAAATCTTTAAAATCTGATGTGCCTTCTATTGTGAAATCTTTTGAATCTTTGTGAAATCATATAATATCTTTCAAATATGATATGAACATCTTTGTGAAATCTTGGAAATCTTTGTGAAATCTTTGAAAACTTTATGAAATCTCTCGAATGTTTTAAAAACTTTGCAAAAAATGTTTGAGAGGTATGTGAAATATTTTGAAATCTTCTGAAATCTCTTTAAAAATTTTGAAATATTCTGAATATTCCTAAAAACTTTGTAAAATCTTTTAAAATCATTTGAAATCCTTTTAAATGGTTTGAAGTCTTCAAAATCTAATGTCCCCGTTTTTTTTAAATCTTTAGAATCTTTGTTAAATCTTTGAAAACTTTGTGAAACCTTTCGAATGTTTTGAAATGTTTGTGAAATGTTTAAAATGTTTGTGAAATATTTTTAAATCTTCTAAAACTTTTGAAATCTTTTGGAATATTCTAAATATTCCTAAAAACTTTGTGAAATATTCTGAAACCATTTGAAATCCTTTAAAAAGGTTTGGAATCTTTAAAATCTGATGTTCCCGCTTTTTTTAAATCTTTGGAATCCTTAAAACCTTTGAAATCTGATACAAACACCTTTGTGAAATCTTCTAGGTGAATCCTAGAAATCTTTGTGAAATTTTTGAAAACTTCGTGAAACCTTGCGAATATTTTGAAATCTTAGTTGAATGTTTGTGGAATATGTTGAAATCTTCTGAAATCTTTTCAAATCTTTTGAAATATTTGAAACATTCCTGAAAACTTCGTAAAATCTCCTAAAAAAGTTCGAAATCCTTGTGAAATGTTTAAAATGCTTGTGAAATATTTTTTTAAAATCTTTTGACACCTTTTTAAATCTTTTAAAATATTCTAAATATTCCTGAAAACTTTGTGAAATGTTTTGAAAAGATTCGAAATCCTTTAAAATCTGTTGAAATCTTTAAATTCTGATGTGCCGCTTTTTTAAAATGTTTTTAATCTTTGTGAAATCTTTGAAATCCTTGAAGTTTTTTTGAGATCTTTAAAATCGTTTTAAATCCTTGAAATATGATATAAAACATCTTTGTGAGATCTTTGAAAACTTTGTGAAATCTTTCGAAAGTTTTATGATGATAAAGTCTTTGTGAAATGTTTGAAATATTTGTGAAATCTTGTGAAGTTTCCTAAAATATTTTTAAGTCTTTTGAAATCTTTTAAAACTTTATAAAATCTTTCGAATGTTTTGAAGTATTTGTGAAATGTTTAAAATGTTTGTGATCTATTTTGAAATCTTATGAAATCTTTTTAAATCTTTCAAAATATCGAAATAGTCCGAAAGACTTTGTGAAATCTTTTTAAAAATTTTGAAATTTTTTAAATATTTTTAGATCTTTGAAATCTTTCAAGATCGTTTGAAATCTTAAAAATTTGTTGTGCCAGAAAGATTTTTTATTTGTATATATAATTCCAGAGTGAAAATAAAAGAACGCACGTATTTCACAGTGGGAGCAAATTTTTATTTTATTTTTTACACTCATTTGAAAATTACCTGCGAATTCTCAAAAAATGATCGAGATTTTTTTTCAAAATGGATCACTTTTCCGAGCAAGAGTAAGTATTCAGGAGTTTTGTTTTTCATTGGACGTGGCAATCCTTTCTCTTCCAGTTGATTTCAAAGAAATTATAAAAAAAAAAATTAATTACAAAATGTCGGTTGTTATTATAAAATTCTTGAATGCGGATTTTTTCAGAAACTCCACTTTTTAGTATTTTTTTTTCTTTAAATAGATGGTACTATGTATATGCATATCTCATAAGTTTCGTTCTTGGTAAACTGTTTTTAAGAAATCCATTTTCAATAATTGAAAAGAAATAGCCACCATTCTGTAAATTTTCGAGAAATTGTAAATAATCTTCGAATGTTTGTAACATTAAAAAAAAATTTGATTAAACTGTGAAATACATTTTCCTTTATTTTCCCTATAGAGTGGCATATTCAAATGTCAAATTATTCTTCAATCCTTAGCTGAAATTACAATTTAAAGTTCTTAAAAATTTTATAAACATTTGTAATTCATGATTGAAACAAAATTTATTTTACATATCATAATCGCATTGTTAGTCATAGTAATTTTTAATTTTTACTATTCCAATATTTTTACATACTAAACTGTTAAATATTAAAACAAATCAACAGTTATTTAAGTTCATTAAAATAATTGAAGTCTCTTAATATTTAGCATCAATGGAATCTGTGATCGATTTACATTTCTCTCAATATAATACATTTTTTCTTATATTATTTTATTCTGAAATTTAATTAAAAAAAAAAATTAGTTTATTTTTGTGTTTTTTCAAAAAAATACAAATTTGTTTTACGAAAAAGTATAAAAGTGAGTATAAAGTGATTATAATTCCCTGGAAAAGACAAAACGTTGATAAAATCAATTATTAAAAAAAAATCTAATTACTCTTGTTTTTTTTTGTCAAAATTAAAAATGTTTTTTAGTTTCTCTCACCTTATATTTCACTCTGGGACTAAAAAAAAGGGGGTTTAAAATGTTTTAAACCATTAAACAGAAAAACGTCATGAAAAAAATGTACTTCTTAAAAGTTATTTTTCCTCCTTGAAACTATTATCAAACTATTATTGAACTATTATCGAATGTGTACAAATTGAACAAAATAATTACATTCGAGGATATTTCTATTCATACTATATTTAAGAAAAATATTACTTTTAATCTCCATGACAATATGGAGTTAATTACAGCATGAATCATATGCTTTCAAACCACTGCTTTTGCAGTATCACCGTCTCGAATACGTGATTTGTATTCTAAAAGTGATTTTAATATGAATCAAAGTCTTTAATTTTACAAGAAGCCTTCACTATTTCTGAAAATGAAAAATTAACAAGAAAATAAAGACTTGAATGAATTTCAATGTTTGAATAACTAACTACTTTTTGTTATGTGCTACTCGCGTTTTAAAACCTGAATGCAATGTGTGATAAATTATTTTTGTCTTTAAAATAAGCCTTTAACGATAATATATACAGATCGGTGTGTTGTTTTTTCATAACACTGAATTGTCATTTTAAATCATTGAAAAACAAGTCATCTTAGAAAGATAAATCTCGCACTTTTTTTTCATTTAAGTATTTTTATGATTAGTTTTCTCGAAGATGAATAAAATGTTTGAGATTATATTTTACTGGTTATGAACAGGATTTAATAATTAGAAAACACTGTCTAGGAAATGGGTTATTCTTACAGAAAATTTCGTAATAGTAGACACTATTTAATTAAAAATGCTTAATTATTTAGATTTTTTTAAAGAAGCTATATAACTAGTAGATGATTGTGAGTAAACAATAGGGGAAATAATCTTTCGTGTGATACTAATTGATTTTCCATGGTTGCAGGAAAAAATTCTCTTTATCATGCATTGTATACGCGAACACAGCTCAGAAACGCACAATTCTTATCAGAAGACTGCGCAAACTACACCAAAGTACACCAACCGAGGTACTACGTACACTTTTTAAAACGAGGTCAAAATCGATAAATGTCAGAAAAAACCCGTCATTGGCACTTGTCTCACGTTGACGCAATGGCTTCCTGCAACCACAATTATTAATCCGCTTCAACTTTATTTCTAGAGCATATGTATTCTTTATTTTCAAAAATTCTATACCTTAAAAATTTTACTTGAGAAATTCGTATTTTGAAATTATTTCACAAAAATATGTTCCTCATTTTGAAGAACAGATTTCTTCACTACTAATTAGTAATTATTATACTGCTTAAATTAAGAAATGTATATTTAACTTGAAATGATGTAAATTCTAATTTTCTGGTTTTTAAGAGAATATTTTTTCCATGAAAAAAATTGCAACACCTGAAAAAACATGAATGTAAAATCCATTTGGTGTTGTGACGAGAAACTAATAGAAGATAAGGTGAAGACTAAAAGTTCTTAATGTTGACTTAAGTTTTCACAATATGGTTTGAAACGTCTATTTGTAAATTGATATAAATCAGCAGACTGAACAGACAAACAATTTTTTAATAGCTTCAGGAAATGAATTATTACAGATAAAGAACGATTTTTTTTCTTTTCGTTTTTTTGTTCACTGAGTTTTCATTTTTCTTCCCTTTTCTTTTTGTAATAACAGCCTATAATACTGCCCTTTGAAAAATAATTCTCGTGAATTCAATTCGAGATAAGCCATACTATTTTCAATGACTTGATAGACTGAGAAATTAGACCATGAACTCAATGAGAAGTCTGGTTCTATTTTTAATAAAAAGCTTATAAGAATATAAATTTGAAGCTTTTTAAAATTGAAGAATATTAATTTCCCATGAAAATTGAGTAATTTTACTGAAAAAACCTAAACTGTATTGATGAATTAGTTCATTTATTGTAAACCTTTGGTATTAATAATTAGTCAAAATTCACTGGTATTTCAGTCAACTTTCACTGATTCACTATTTAAATAAAGTTGTTGAAATTTTGGCAAAAGAATTTTATTATTTCTAATTAAATTCACTGATATAGAATGGAATTCTATTTATATTCATAGATTGTTAGTAACTTTTCAAAATATAAATCAGTGAAATTTAACAAATTATAAAATTAGTAAATTTTGACTAATTGCTAAAGCGAAAAGTCATCCATCAAATTCATTAATTAATTATTATCAGTTTCATCTAAAAATAGTAATTTTGTACAAAGAAAGACCAATTTTTAAAAAATGAAGTTTTAACCAAAGAAGATAAATTTTAAGTTAAAAAAATAATTTTTCTTTCGAAAATGACGAATTTTCGAGGGAAATTCATGAATTCCCAACCAAAAAGTTGAATTTTCAACTCAAAAACATCAATTTTTAACTGAAAATAGAACAATCAAATTTTCAGTTAAATAAATTGATTAATAAGAAAAAGGAAAATGATTTTTAACAAAATATGGAAATTTTCAATCAAAAAGAAGAATATATTTTAAATAAAAGAGTTGAATTTTCAACCAAGAATATTCCTTATTCAATAAAGAAAATGATTTTTATTTAAAATCTTGAATTTTCAAGACAAAAAGATGATATTTTTATAAAATAGTCGAGTTTTCAACTCAGAAATATGAATTTTTAACAGAAGAGTTAATTTACAACAAAATTTTTGAATTTCAAAGCAAAAAAAAGACAAATTTTCTACAAAAAAGTGGAATTTTTGTCCAAAAATATGAATTCTCTATACCAAAATAATAGAGTTTAAAAAAAACACAATTTTTCAATTTAAAAAAAAATAAATTTTCAACTAAAAAGATAAATTTCAAGAAAAATGTCCCAGTCACATTTTAAGTTGAAAAAATTAATCTTTAACTAAAAGAATGAATTTTAAACAACACCAAAATAATTT
>JAUELO010000345.1:2141938-2152135 GCA_032357855.1 Amphibolips quercusostensackenii
GAATTGATGAAACAGATCACGTAAATGATGAGCCACCTCCAATTCCAAAAAGTCCACCTCCTTCCCTAGAAAATCTCAGGTAAAACTAGGAAATTATTTTTAAAAAATAAATTTCGATCTTTTTGTAATTTTTTTAATTTTAAATTCGCTTTTAAGTTTTTAAGAAAGGCCAGCAACGTATTTTAAAAAATGAAAGGCCATTTTTCGAATTCGGAATTAAAGTTCAATTTTAATCGCTTCTAATGATATGAATCTATTATTTTACAAAGATTAGATACTATGAAATTTTGATATGATAATAAAGATTATTTTGTACAATCGGTGAAAAATATTTGCTTCAACCAATCATTCAATCATATTCATATTTGAAGGTAGCTTTAAAAAATAGATGATTATTTTCTTGAAAAAAATAATTATCAAATTAGATCATGTATAAATTAAATCATTTAACTGAAAAACGAGGTCAGAATCCAAATGACGATAATATCTACGTAAACGGTAATTAAAAGTTTTATCAAGAGCGACAATCTTAGAATGAAAACCTCATTGGCGTCGACTAAAAAAAAAATATTTCACTTATGAACCTTTACAAAGTTTTTTCAGCGAAATTTATTTTGTGTGTTGATTATATACTAAAACTAAACAATAAATTCTGCGGTGAATTTCAAAATTATACTTTTCAGATGCATCTTAAATTAAAATGAACCTGAAAATAAAAACTTTCCACATAAATTTTAAATCAAGATATAAAAAACGATATTAAATTAAATTCGAGTTTTTATTCTGTGTAAATACAAAAGCTTTTGATTTTTAAGTCGAATTTGTTATGTATTCCTTTTTTAAATTTAAGCTTTTTAAATTTCTTATCTCTTAAATTAATTTTTTCAATTACAAACTTCAAAGGATATAAATTATTTTTAAGTTCTAATATTGAAATATAACATTAATTGTATTTTAAGCTAAATTTACAAATAAAATTAAATCTGGTTAGCCGAAAAATTTCATCTTTGAAATTCCCTATATAGAACAGTACGATTTAAGATTAAAAATTAAAAATTACGAATTTATTTATTTAAAAAAAGGTCACTTTTCTACCATGGAAGTTAAATTTGCAATCAAATAATTAAATTTTCAACAAAATAGTTGAATTATTAACTAGATGGTGGAATTTTTAAACGAAAAAGATTAAACTTCAACCAAAAACAGTTGCATTTCCAACAAAAACGATTGGATTTTTCAGAAGAAAGTTGAATTTCCAACAAAAAAAATTTCGAATAAAAAAGATTACTTTTTAACAAAAGACTTGAATTTTAAATAGAATAGTTGAAGTTTTAACTAAATAGTTAATTTTTTAACTAAAGAGTTCAATTTTTAACAAAATAAGTATCTTTTTCACAAAATAGTTAAATTTTTAACCAAATATTTAAATTTTCAACCTAAAAATATGAATTATCAACAATGATGTAATAGTTAATAACAACTCAACACAAAAAGATGAAATTTATACCAAAAAAGATTAATTTTGAAACTAAAAAGATGGATTTTCAAAGCTAAAAAAGACGACTATTTATAGCTAAAAAAGATCAATAATTATCAACTAAAAAATTTTTAATTAAATTTGCAGTAAAAAAATTAGTTTTGAATATATACTAACTAAAAAATATCAATTTTTCAGTCGAAAATAGAAACATTACATTTTTAGTTTAAAAAATCAATTTTAAACCCGAAAAACGAAGTTTTCAATCAAAGAGCTAAATCTTCAACCAAGAAAACAAATTTTTAACAACTTAATTCCACTTTTACCTAAGTAGTTGAGTTTTCAATTTGAAAATTTACATTTTTAACAAAATAGTTTAAATTTTAACCAAAGAAATGAATTTTCAACTAAAATTATGTATCTTTAAAAAATAACAATTATTTTTTAACATAGTGGTTCAAAGTTCAACCAAGTAGGTTCAGTTTTTAACCAAAAAAGGTGAATTTTTCACGAATAAGGTGATAGTAGATATTTTAACCAAAACAGATTTTAATTTTTAATGGAAAACAGTAAAATTAAATTTAAAAAAAACAACGAATTTTCAACAAAACAGTTATATCCTTCAAAAAAGAACAAGAATTCTTAACGAAAAAGCAAATGAATTGTAATTAATTTGATAAAACCATACAATTTATTATTAAATTAAAAAAAATTTATTTATTTATTTTATCAAAAACAGTTGAGTTTTCAAACCAAAAATATGAATTTTAAACAAAGAAGTTGCATTTCTAAACCAAAGAGATGACATGATAACAAAATAGTTGAATTTTCAACCGAATAATTGAATTTTCAGCAAAATTGTAAAATTCTTAGCCAAATTATTGAATTTTTTACCTACAAAGACAAATTTTTAACCTTATGGTTGAATTTCCAAACAAAAAAGAATAAACATCATACAAAAACAGTTGCACTTTTAACCAAAAAGATGATTTTCAAAAAACAAAAATGAATTGTCAAGCAACGAGTTTAACTTTTAAGACAAAAAGCCGATATTGCAGAAGACAGTTGAATTATCAACCTTAAAAGTAAATTTTCAACCAAGAAAGATGAATTTTCAACCGAAAAAGATGACTTTTTAACAAAATAACTTAATTGTAAATTAAATTTTCAACCAAATGGTCGAATTTTAAAACGTGAAAGATTAAAAGTCAGCCACAAACAATTGAATTTTTGACCGAATAGTTGATCTTTTAATCAAAAAAGAAGAATTTTTAACAAAATATCTAAAATTTAAACTAAATAGCTGAACTTTCAAGCCAGAAGCATGCATTTTTTAAGAGAAAATTTTTGAATTTTAGAAAAATAGTTAAATTTACAGCAACAACAAAATTCAGCTGAATTCTTTAGTCCAAAATATGAATTTTCAACGAATAAGTATATTTTCAACCAAAGAGTTTTATTTAAAAAAATAATAACAATTCATAGCCAAACAATTGCATTTGATACCAAATAGTAGAAATTTTAATCAGAAAAGAAGAATTTTTAACAAAATTATCAAGATTTTACACAAATAGTTGAAATTTTAAGCCAAAAATACGCACTTTTTAACAGACAGTTGACAGAGTTTAGAAAAAATGTTTAGTTTTTAACAAAAAAAAACTAGATAAATTTTCAACACCAAAATACGGATTTTTAACATACAAGTTAATTTCAAACCAAAAAGGATGACTTTTAAACAAAATTTTTGAATTTTTTACCAAATAATAATATTTTTAACTGAAAAGATGCCAGAATCTTTTATAAACGGAATGAAAGAATTTCCAATTTAAATTTAAAAAATTGCAATTTATTATCTTTGACTTTTACGAGATTTTTTTTTTAATCTTTCACTTTTCCCTAAATTCCAGGTTTTCACTGACCTACGGCAGCCCTAATTAAATCCATAAATCTTGTAACAATAGTTTACAATTTTAATTATTTTTCTTAGTAGTCAGGTTTCATTCAATTGTTTAGTCTTGATAAACGTCAAAGGACTCGACCAATAGTTTTTCTTCCCAACCTCTTGTCTCGGCAATTTATTTTCAAAGTTTATTTCAATTATGTCTTTCAACTTTCAATTGAATTTATAATAAAGTTTGACCTTTAATGAGCTTTTCTTAAGTGTCAGGAACATAATTAATTTCAAGATTCCACTTTGTAGGAAGTGCCGCGAGGCTGCGGCGTTCGTTGAAGGTGAAAAGACTTCTCATAAAACATACCTAAAAGATAAAAAAGTCGACGGGGAAGTTGAATTTGCCACTCCACCTCGACCAGGTAAACTCGTCTAATTTTCCTACTTATAAATGTTAAGCCAATCAGCGATCTATTTATAAACACTTTCCTTATTTTATTTATTACTCATCTGACATTGAAACAAGCCTTTTGACTGAAATTTGATAAAAGAGTCATTAAAATCTAATTAAAAATTCCTCAATTTAAATAAAAGATTTGATTCCTCAAAAATCAATATTATTTCTTCAACTAAAATAATGTTTTCCAGATTAATTTTCTACCAGTGATAAGACATAAGAAGAAGTCCATAAAGTGTGTTACCAGTTTGGGGCTATTTTATACCCCTCCCCTCGGCACCCACTGACGCCTCTAGTTTGTGCCCCCCCCCCTGAAAAGTAACGTGGCCCAACATCCCCTTAAAACAAAGGAAATAGAGCGATCTTTAACAAAAATATGGAAATAATAGGGTATAAAATATTTTTGATATAATTATGTAAATACCATATTGCATTCATTATGAATCATTTTAAATTAAAAAAATTTCAAGTTTTTTTACCAAAGAGATGAATTTTCAACCAAAAAAGTTAATTTTTTACCAGAAAGGCGAATTTTCAAAAAAATAGTTGAACTTTTAGCCAAATAGTTAAATTTCCAAGCCAGAAACAAATACTTTCGAAGACAATTAAATTTTCAACAAAAAAGTTCATTCTCTTCCAACAAGAAAGGTTAAAATTCAACTAAAAACAGTTCAGTTTTCAAGCCAGAAGGACGATTTTTTTAGAAGACAGTTAAAAAATTACTTTTTCACCATTAAAGGTCAACCTAAAAAGTTACATTTGAAAGCAAATAGTCGAAACTTCAAACAAAGAAGATTAAATTTCAACCAAAAACAGTTGACAGATGCATTTTTTTAAGGACAATTGCAAGATCACTTTTCTACCATAAAAGTTTATTTAAAAGAAAAAGAATTTTCAAACAGTTGAATTATAAAAAAAAAAACTAATTTTTAACAAAATAGTTCTGTTTTCGACCAAAAAAAACCTTATCAAAAACCGAAGGATCGAATCTTCCAACAAAAAAGATTGAAATTCAACCAAAAACAGTTCAATTTTCAAGACAAAAAGATAAATTTTTAAAAATACAATTCAAAGATGACTTTTCTACTTGAAAGCGAATTTTTATCAAGTTGAATTAAACAATAGCAAAAACGAATTTTTAACAAAATAGTTAGATTATCAGCCAAGAAGATGAATTTTCATCAAAATACATGAATTTTTTACTGAATAGTTGAACTTTCAACTTATAAAGTGTAAACTCCAGCCAAAGAAGGAATAGTTAAATTTCAGAAGAAAAAATGTAATTTAACCAAGTAGTTGACTTTTAATCGAAAAAAATTAATTTCTAACCAAATAGTTGAATTTTCAACCAAAAAGATAGATTTTTCCACAGAGAAGAATAATGTTCTTCCAAGAAAGATCAATTTTTTTTAAATACATGAATTTTTAACAAATTTGTTAAATTTTGAAGAAAACAAAGAAATTATCTGCAAAAAAAGTTAAATATTCAAATCCAAAAAATGATTTTTCAACAACAAAAGTTCATTTTCAATCAGATGAATTAAGCGAAAGAAACCGAGTTTTTTTAACAAAATAGATTAACTCTGAACCAAAAGGATGAATTTCCAAAAAAAGTTAATTTTCAACAAAATTCTAGAATTTTCAAACAAATCAGATAAAATTTTCTGCGAAACAGTTCCATGTTCAATTCGAAAATTCAAAATTCTTCTGCTTAAAGGATGAATCTTAAACCAAAACAAAATGAATTTTTGAGCAAGTAGTTAAAATTTCAACAGGCAGTTGAATTCTTAACCAATGAAGATAAATTCTCAACAAAAAATGCAATAGTTGATAGTCTACGAAAAAAGATTTTAATTTGAAATAAAAAACAGTTAAATTCAACCAAAAAAGCAAAATTTCCAACAAAACAGTTGAATTCTGAACAACAGACGAATAATTTTCAACCAAACATTTGCATTTTTAACCAAAAAATATGATTTTTCAACCAAGAAGATAAATTTTTATAAAGTACATTAATTTTTTACCAAGTACTTAAATTCTCAATTTATAAAGTATAAGTTTTCAAGTAAAAAAGGAGTAGTTAATTTTCAGAAAAAAAAGAATTAATTTTTTACAAAAAAAAGCGATTGTTCAACAAAAAAGTTCAATTTTCAACCAAAGTGGTAATTCTTTTGAAAAAATATAGGAAAAATTAATTTCTAACTAAATAATTAAATTTTCAACTAAAAAGATTGATTTTTCCACAGGGGAGAATAATGTTCTTCCAAAGAAGATGAATTTTCAATAAAATACATCAATTTGTAACAAATTTATTAAATTTTGAAGAAAAAAGGCGAATTGTCTACAAAACAGTTAAATATTCAACCCCAAAAGTTGAATTTTTCAACAGAACAAGTTTATTTTCAACCAAGGTTTTTTCTACCATAAAAGATGAATTTTCTAAAAAAAATAAGATTTTTCAACCAGTTTAACTAAACAAAAAAAAAACAAGTTTTTAACAAAACAGTTCAATTTTCAGCCAAAAATATAATTTTTCATCAAAAAAGTTAATTTTAGACCAAATTCTTGAATTTTCAAGACAAAAAAATGATTAACTTTTAACTTAAATGATGAATCTTAACCAAAAAAAATCAATTGTTAGGAAAATAGTCCAAATTTCAATGAGTAGTTGAATTTTTAACCAATAAAGATGAATCCTCAACAAAAAATGTAATAGTTAATACTTCTACTGAAAAATATTTTAATTGAAAATAAAAATTAGTTGAATTTAACCAAAAAAATAGAATTTTCAACAAAACAGTTGAATCCTGAACCAAACCAGATTAATTTTGAACCAAAAGTTGCATTTTTAATTAAAAAGATGATTTTTCAACGCAGAAAATTAATTTTCTACAAGTGGAACAGTTAAATTTTTATCCAAACAGATGAATTTTCACTCAAGAAAATGAATTTTGAACAAAGTAGTTCAAATTTTAACCACGTACTTGAATTTTTAACCAAGAGAGATAATATATTGAGAAAATTATTCTGGGCCAAAAATATAATAGTAGACTCTTCATCAAAAAATCGGTGAATTTTCTGAATGGGTTTTATCAATTTAGTTAAGATTTGAGCAAAAAATAAAAAAAAAGGGAAATTTACTGAAATCCCTTGTTACTAACCGTAGTTTTTGGCGCACCCCCCCCCCCCCTCCTCCTTCCATTGGTAACTTAGTTTATGGAGAGATAGGGTAAATGAAGTTACCTTTGTACATTTTTTTGTCAGTAACAGTAACGATAAAGATCGTTAATTTTTTTATTTACTTTTAAAATGTAGTTTACAAGTCTTTTTTTGCGACAATCATTCGATTTTCATCGAATCAACAGATGAAAAAAAAATCTCAATGCTGAACGCTTTCCAAAACTGAAAAAATTCATCATAATTTGTTGTGCCTAAATAACAGCTTAGCTAAACTTTAAATATATCTAAATAAATGCATGGGAGCTTACAAAATACAAATACTTCGCTTAATTATCCATTCCATTGTCATAAACAAATTTGATAACAAAAATTGGTAAATAGGTACTAAAAATTTCCTTTTTCTAAAACTGCTTCGCATTAATGCAGAAATGACATTTAATTACAGCAATTATTTTAAAAATTTACAATAAGCATTGTTTTTTTAAAAAAAATAATGTAAATTTTGAAAAGAATTCACAAAATTTTTAACCAAAAATTTTCTATTTTCCAAGGTTACAAAATTTTAGAAAAAATTCAAGTTAGTTTTAGAGATATTCAAAAGTTTTGAGAATATTCAAAAATAATGTTGAATTGGTGAAGATTCCAAATCATTTTAAACAAAATGTAAAACAATTGCTGTCACAAAATATTTAAATTACAGTTTTTTTCGGATTTTAATTTCCTTCAATTGCCTGAATTGCTACCAATATTCTTTAAAATAATATACCTTTGATAATATTTCATTAAATTTAACAATTTAAGTGTTCATAAATAATTAAAATAAACGAATATATTTGTTGGCTATTTTTCGAGCCATCAAAACTTAAGCTTTTTAAATGTAAAAAACGATTTTCTTTTACGTGAAACTGCCATATCTTGGAATTTCTTTGTAGAAACATGTTTTAAATATTTGCAGCAAATCAGACGATAAAGCGAAATCCAAATCTGAAAAACCTAAAATTTGAATATATTAAAGAATATCTTAATTTACAAAGTTTGAAAATAATACCCTATCGGTACCGGTGTACCGGTGAAAAAGTTGTTGGAAGCGGAAAGAAAAACATTTCCGGTATCGAGAATAAGATTTCTTGGTAAATTAAAAATTATTTTTGTTTTATTTTAAAAGACTAACTTTCAGTTCTGAAGATCTCATAATATACTCAAAAAGAATTTAGAGGATTTAAAAATAATTTTTTCAATTTTTCAGGATTTTAAAAAAGTTAAGGAAAACTTTGAATTATTTAAAAAGATATCTAGAAGTTTCAGAAGATTAGAAGATTAGAAATGATTAAAAAATAATGTAAATTTTGAAAAGAATTCACAAAATTTTTAACCAAAAATTTTCTATTTTCCAAGGTTACAAAATTGTAGAAAAAATTCAAGTTAGTTTTAGAGATATTCAAAAGTTTTGAGAATATTCAAAAATAATGTTGAATTGGTAAAGATTCCAAATCATTTTAAACAAAATGTAAAACAATTTCTTAAGATACCTAATAAAATTAAAAATTAATTCTTACTTGAAAAAAATATTTTTAAGAAAAAATATTAGTCGAAAAGGAATCTAGAAGATTTTGAAGGCAGTTTTTTTTAAATTTTTCTGAATTAACAAAAGACGGGGAAAATTATATTAGCTTTAAAAGATATTTAGAAGTTTAGACAAAAAATCATCAATAATTTATGAACTAAAACAATTTACAACAAAATGTAGATTTTTAAAGATTTCTCATGATGTTTTGAGATTTTTCAAAGGCTTTAAAAAGGTTTCAATCATAAAAAAAAAAATTTTCAAGATTGCCTCGGAGAATTTTAAACTTTTTTTAATTCGCAAAATTAATTTTAAGAGAATATTTAAAAAAAATTTTTTATATTTCCAAAACTGTCAAAGATGACTGGAAGATTTTAAGACAATTGTTTTCATCTTAAAGAATTTTGTTTCAAAATTTTAGGAAAAATTCGAATCATTTTAAAAGATGTTTAGAAATTTTGAAAAGATTCGAAAATAATTTAAAGCTTGAGAAGATTTCAACAAATTTAAAATAAAATGTACATTTTTTAAGATTTCGAAAAAAAATTATAAGCTTTTTAAGAATTTTGAAAGTTTTCAAGTTAATAAAAAATTGTCTTAAGATTTCTGGAAAAATTTTAAATGATTTCATACAATTTTAAAAGGTTTCTAAAAATGTGGAAAAAAATTGAAGATTTTGAAGCAGAGTTTTTATTTTTGATGTGTTTCAAAATTTAAAAAAGAATTCAAGTCAGTTTAAAGGAGTTTCAGGAGTCTTAGAAGCTTTAAAAAGATTTAAAGTATTTTAAAACCTTAAAAGATTTCCGGAAATTTATATAATATTTTTTAATTTCTTAAAAATTTTTAAAAGTCCTACGTATCTTTTAAACTGACTAGAATTTTTTCTAACAGTTGGTAAACTCATGTAAAAAAATTTTCTTTAAAATTTTCTGGATTCTTTCTCGTGGGGTACGAAATGCCTCAAATCTAATTTAAGCTCGAATTCAATTGTTAAACAACTTTTAACAAATAAATAGTTGTTCAAAATTTTCATTTTGTATTTGAAAAATATTTTTCCCCCTAATTTAAAGAGTATATTAGCGTGTAACGCGCAGTTGATGATAGTATTTCGAAAATACAGAAGTAACTAAAAAAGCTACGACTGTTTTTTACAAATGTAACTAAGAAAAAGTTATAGTTTGGAACGATCATAATAACTATTTCCTTTTAAAAATAAACTTATTTTTCAATGTTTTCTAGGAACTATCGCAGAACGCGAGCACAAAAAGTGGGAAAATGCGACACCAATCGAAAATAATCCATACAGTGAGGAAAATATCCAAAAGAGGCTTCTGGAGAGACAATATGCTAGAAGATCAGAAATTTTAGGGTAATCACTCCTTGAAGTATTCGTTTTGATCTAGGACAAAAATTCCCGTTTTTTTCCTGGTTTGCAAAAATTTTTTACGATCATTAAAATTAAAAAATTTGAAATCTTAAAGTCGATTTTTTTTTTATTTGAAGTAACCAAAAGTGAACTTCAAATTGAAGCAATTAAAGTGAAACTCTTTTGAATGTTAAAATTTTTTTATTTTAGCTTAAAATTTTTGTATTTAAACGTTCATTAATTTACAGGGATAGAATGGTAA
>JAUELO010000345.1:2319101-2330970 GCA_032357855.1 Amphibolips quercusostensackenii
CAACACTGCAAGAATATGGGTTAAAATCGGATAGAGTACGGGATAAAGTCGGTTAAGGTATGAGGTTAAGTCGACAAGTGTACGCAGAAAAGTCATCTAGGGTACGGGGTAAAGTCGGCTAGGGGCATCCTCTACTTGGGGGTTGTTCACAAAAATACGTGATGCAAAAAGCATCACAAGCGTCAAAATTCTCTATTTAAGTGTTTTATAGGATCATTTAAATTGAAGGGGAAAAGGGGAAGAGGGAAAAGAGGGGATTCGGTAAAAAAGGGGAAGAACCGTGATCCCTGAAAATAGCTTTAATTAGAAACTCTTAAATATCTCCATATACGAATATTTTTATTTATTCATTCTGTATTCCTCTTTAAAGAAGTATAATCAAGATAAAATGTATATCATTAGGCAGAATATATCGGAACTTTTTAAGTTGAAAATGTAAAGAATTAAATGCGAATGATTTTAATTCAAAGACCTTCTACTTTGGAAGTATTAAGATTTCGTTAATTCTGATTTAAACCCTTTTAATTTTAAAATAAAAAAATAGGCTTCAAAATTTGAGATAGGAAGGTATAGTTTTTTGCGACCATTTAATTTTCTAGTTTGAAAGAATCAACCATTTTAGGTTTTTTGTTAAAATCTAAAATACTTAATGGGAGACTCAAATTTCAAGGTATTTTACTTAAAAAATATCGAACTTTGAGTGCTTCTAATTTAAATAATTCAAAGTTAAATACTTTACCCAATCTAAAATGCTTGAACATATGGTCTGAAAACGAAAATTATTTCAGTTGGACCGATTTTAAATTACAGACTTTCACCGCAGGATGCCTTATTGCGATTTTATCTTTTCGGCATTATTCATTTTAAATATCGAAATTTAAAAATTGATCTTGGAATCCGCAAACGATAAAATTGCATTCAAAAGCTTTTAAATTTGAAAGAATCAATATTTTTTAACTAGATTATTCCAATTTAAATACTTCTAATTTTAACGCATTTATATATTTCAATACTTTTCAATATTGACCAAACGTTGAAATTTATACCGGCTTCCAGACTTTGGTCGATTTCAGTTTAACGTTTTCATTCATAATAATAATATCTGCTAGAACTGCTAAATTTAACATATTTCAGTTAAGTACGTTTTAATTAAAAACTTTGAATAATTCAAGTTAGAAAAAGCCTTTCATCTTGCATCTATATAACATAATTACGACATGCTTCTCCTTTTTTTTCTGATAACTATGTGTCTGTCTCAGTACTAAAAAAGATTAAACAGTCATATTTAGAGATAACTCAAAATAAGCAAATACAAATACACATCTGTTTGTATTTGTATTTATAAACTATCGAACATACAAATCCGAACTAATATCAACAACTTTTTTTCACAGACTATCCCAAGAACAAAAATATCGATTTTATGTATATTCTTTCCTTTCTAATTAATAGCTTACCTTTTTTAGACTTACATGTTAACTATTAAAACTAAATTTTACTTAAAAGAATCTGACTCACAAAAGGAATTTTATTTTTTAATCCTATCCTGGTGGAATTTTAAATTTGACTAATTTTAAGACTTTGCAATTTGAAAGTTTTCCAATTCAGAAGCTTTAGATTTAAAGACTTTTCAACTTTCACATTTCCGACTTCTGAGACAAATGTTCAAATTTTTATACTTCTCGATTTCGATCTTGTCCGATTATTTCAATTAATGGGACTTATAGTTTAGAAGTAGGGTCAAATTTCGTCGTGAAAATTTTTCTTTCCTTTATATTTATAATATCTGGATTTTGGAACCATCAAAAATTGAAACTTAATCAAAATAAATGTCTCTTTTTATATAAATGCTGTATATAAAAATGTTACTAAACGTTATTTTCTCCTTTGTTCCTAATAACAGAATCTAACTTACAGAAATAATTTATCAAAATGTAAGAAATCAAAACTCAGAAGCCATTCACCTCACATTTACGTTATGCACAAATTCAAAGATTCTAAATGAACTTTTTTAAAAACAAATTCTGTGATACTTAATTTTGTTTTCTGTTTCTAATGAATCTCGAAAATATAAATTTTTCAAAACTTGAGAAACGCAAAATTCAATTCTCAAAAGATACTTACCTCATCTTCATTATCAGTGAAGTTATCGAGGGGCACTTCTTCATTGTTGATGGCATATCCGTTCTGCTTTGAAGCAGATTTCTCACAAGCTTCTTTGTTACTCTCCGTCGGATCCATGGCTGTTAAGCGACTGTGAAACAAGTAGAAAATTGCTACACAAAAATTTTTTAGGTGGGAGGAGGCGATAGTTTAGTTAGCTTTAGGCCGAGAGAAATAAAAGAGAGGGAGGCAAGCTTTTCACAACGAGAAAGACAATTCAACAATCGACTGCCAAGCACTTGGCAGATTAAACTTCTTCGCCGCGTGGCGCCAACCTAATGTCGCGTCTTGCATCTTACGTTTTTATCAAGAAGAAAATAAATTTTTTTTATCATTCCCAGCCTTACCGCGAGAAATCGTTTACAATCCTCTAAAAAAAATAAATTGAAAAAAATCTTGGTTACTCCAAGAAAACTTTCCGAAAGAAATTTCTTATTTTGTGAATGAATTAATTATTTAATGCCTCAGATAAATGAACAGCTATCAATGCGTTCGCTCTAGTTATCAACGAGAAAAATATGTTTATAAGGAAAAAAGTAGAGGCATTTCTTCTTGTAGTAAATTCATTGATGTTTTCCTACTTGAAATCAGTTCTTGATTTTAGGAATGGAAAAATTTATAATGACCAATAAATTCTATTTCAAATCAGGTAGAGGTGCAGTTTTGGTTGTCAGAATGATTTGCTATTTGCACATATATATCTTTATATGGTGGAAATAAAGGAACACGTACTTTACAGTTTAATTTTTGTTATTTGATACAATATTTCGAAGATTAACTACGAATTCCCAAAAACTGATAGCAAGATTTTTCTAAAATCCTCAGAATTAGATTGTCCAAAAACAACCACTTTAAATTTTGTTTAGAAAGGTACAAAAAATCGTGCAGATAAAAGTTGAAACATCTATAAAAGCTTTACAAAAATATATCTTGCTATTTGCAATACTGTACACCGTTTACGAGAACAAATTATATTATAAATAAAATATTGTATTCAAAAAAATATTGTCCTGCTCTCAAAAATGGTCTAGCCCGCATAAAACTGATAGGGTGCCAAAGAAGATTTTCTGGAAAACACCACTTTTTATTATTTCTTATACTTGTTTACAGTTTCTGTTTACATAAAAAAAGCATACTATCAGTTTTATGAGGGGCTAAACTATTTTTGAGAAAGGCAAATTTTTTTTTGTTTAATATAATTTTTGCTTTCTTATTGTAAACGATGGAAGCTAACACAGTAATAGTAGGTGTTTTTTGTGAAACTTTTCTTGGCGTTTCAACCTTTTTCTAAAAAGTTCTTGTAGCTTTTGTTTTTTTTCCAAAAAAATACAAAATTTCGATTTTTTAATGATAATTTTTTTCAATGTGAAGCAATGGTTTACTAAAAACTAAATTCATAAGATACATAGTTAACATTCTCAGCTAATGCTAAAAAACAGTTTTAAAAAATTTAAACTATGGTTCTTGAGAAAATTTTTGTTGGGATCATTTAAAAGAGCCAGAATTTTTAGATCGAATAAAAAAATAAAATCCTAAATACCTACGCTCTTTCGGATAATACTGGCTACATTATGAGTAAACTTGCTATCAATTTTTAAGAATCCGCAGCTAATCTTCGAATGATTGTAACAAATCCGAAACATTTTTTTGATTAAACTTTGAAATACGGGTTCCTTTATTGTCACCATAGAATGATATATCAACTCATTTTGACACCATAACCTATACTTTTTTTGAAATTTTGTCTGATTTGCAATAGAAACAGTTTAATTTATCTAATTTAGAAGAGATTATTTTGAAGGATGCTAGCAAAAAAAATCTGCCCGCTGTCCGGGTACGTTCTCATCGCGCGCTACGTGCGCGGCTCGCTTCGCCCGCAAGTTTGAGCACGCCTAGTCTGTTAAATCTCACGCTAATACAAAATAGCAATTTAAAAAAAAATTAACTCAAATTAGAATTTTTTTAGAATGTACGAAAAACCAAAAAACATGCTATCGTTTTGCTCTTTTAAAAGCAAATTTTCTCGCGATTTAGGGATTGTTTTGTCTCGCGATTGTGGAATGTTTTCAATACCAGCAAATTTTTCTCCACGAAAGAAAGATAATGAAACGTCTTTTTAATTCAGGCTGAAGAAATTTCAGATTCGATTCATTCAACTTTTTCCAAAAGTGCGCATTTACCTCAAACCAGAAAAGCATGATTTTTCACACTTTAAAAAAAATTGGAAATTAGATAAATAAAAAGTGTTTGAATTTGTAATTTTTTATTATTTTTGACTAGAAAAAACTGTATGTATGCCAAAATTTTTCAACCAATAGGAAAATTTTTTAAATTTACATATTGAAAAAGAGAACAAAAGAAATTAGCCAATTTCAACTTTTCTCTAGTTTTTTCGGGTGTCAATCCAGAGATTTGTTCCTTCTCAGCTTAAATGATTTAATTAATTTTAGCACTTTCACGCCACGCTAATCTTTAGTTTTTGTGTCAAAAATATTTCAATTTTAAACGCTGAAATTTGTAGTAAAAAGAATTTGTAATTCGCACATGAAATACAGGAGTTACTGGTTCAAACCCAGGCTACGATGATTTTTTTTCTTGTTATCTAAACGCAAACAGCAGAAAAAAAACTTAAGATCCAAAATTGATTTACTGTTCAAAAAGCTAATCTAAAAAATTATTCACTTTTTTAAATTCATTTTTCAAATGACAAAACGCATAAATTTGCCCCAGCACATTTCAAATTGTATAATTTAGAATTTTCTACATTTCTAAACTGTCATGATTCTAATGTTTAAATTATTCAATATTAATTAATTTTTTAACAATAATTGACAGTGTCTAAAAAAATTTATTTCATAAAATTAGAAATCCAACCAATTTATATTCTCCAAATTTAATAACATCCCCTAAATTCGAAATTTGATTTCGGTTTATCATTATCATGAAGTTTTGTACGAATTCCCTGATATCTCGCATTCCAGATTTGCAATTAATTTAGAGCATAAATCAATAAATGTATTTGTATCATTTTATCATTTATCATTATTCCAAAAGTTAAAATCTCGTCAGATTGTTCAGATTAATATCAGACTCAATGGAAAAAATAACGAATTGGACTCTGATAATGAAAATTATGAAAAAGCTCATAAACTTTTTAACTAATTTAACTCGTGACGAGCCTTCGGTAGTATCAAGGCGCTATTTAAGCAATGTTGCTAAACTCTTGAGACTTGATAAGCCTTCATGCTACCTTGAACTGCCAGTGACCTCTAATTTTGGTAAAATAAGTCTTAAGCGACCCTGTAAAATAGCGAATTTTCTCTTACTGATAATTTATTTATTTAAATTATCTGCTTTATCATATTCAGGAAGAAGAGATATAATGATCAAGTCCCGTGGAAGTACGATTAAATTTGAATCTAATTAGAAAGTCAAGGCAGGTGTATCTAGTCTTTGGTAAAATACTGTTCTGATTTTAAATCGTTTATTTCTAGTAGAAATTAAGGAAATTCTAGATTTTAAATTAATAAAATATATAAGTTTCTAGCATGCAAATTTTGATGGATTTCAATTTGACTCGAAATATTCAAAATTATAATTATTTTAATATGAAAACTTTGGAACATTTATAATTTTAAAGCCTTGAAATTGTTATCTTTCGGTATTTCCAAATAAAATATTAGAAAATGTTATTAATTTTTAATTTCGAAAACTTTTTTTAATTTTGACGATTTTTGAATTAGAAATCTTTAATTTTTTTTCAATCTGAAGCCTTCAAATAACAAGTATGTAGCTCAGACTAATTTAAAATCAAAGAACTTTTTTATACTGTAAATAAATTCAAATGCGTTTAAAGCGTGTGAACTTCGTTATTCCCAAGCATAAAAAAGAAAGCTATTCAAATATAAGTTCTGCCAATTGAAAAGTCTTATCTGTCTAAGGTTTGACTTTTTAATTTAAAAAAGTAATTAAGATTATTAATGCCATATTAATTGGGAAGTATAACTTCGCTATCAAAATTAGAGCCATTTAAATTGGGATGATCTTAATTGAAATGTGTTCTACTTTGAAAGCATTAATCAAAATCTATTTTGTTGTCATTTAAAGACCTAACAATATGAAGGACTTATAGTTCGTTTTGTTTCAAACTGATTTTAACCATTAATTAAGTCTAAAATGTTAAAAACTCAATCCTTAAAAAATAGAAGTCTTTCATATTTTCTCACTTTAATTTATAAGCTACTAATTCAGAAAAATGGATAGGAATTTAATTTATGGACTTTCAATACAGAAATATTCCCTATACATAAAATATACTGTCACAAAAAAATTGATATCTAAATGATAACAGCAAACTATGAGCTATAAAAAATTTTATTGCTAAAAGCTTTCTGATTTTTTATCAACTGATTTTATCTTCGATTGAGTATAAATTGAATATCAATGACATAGGCAATATTTCCTTTCTTTCGAAAAATAGTATTCTGATTTGAACTGCTTATTTCTGGTAGAAATTGAGAAATCTCTTGCACTTGAAATAGATGATATATTCAAGATTCTGAGTTTCAGAATTAAAGATTTTCCGTTGTAATTCATTTTAAACTTGTAGGTTTTCAAACTCTGAACTCTTATAATTTTAAGTCCAGATATGATTTCACGTTTAATTTTCAATTATAGGTAAAAATTTAGCCTGCAGATAAAATTATAATCAAACTGATGATAATCTTCTACGATTGAATTTTAGATAATATATATGTATAAAAACATAACACGAATATCTTGAATTCCACTTGTAAAATAAATTATTAATATTTAAGACTGATAAAATATTGAAGATTTTTTTTAATTTAAAGTTTGCATGAGATTGGACTTATGAATCCCAATGGTTTTAACTCGACGTTATTTTTAATAAGGAAAGCTTTACACTTTAAGCCTTTCAAACTTTGTGTTCGAAAATATATTCTAGACAATTTTATTGCTGTTTAGTATCAAATTTGTTACTTTAGTTCTGAGATTTTCACTACCTAATAAGTAAAATTTCAAATTAATGTGTTTAAATTTTTCTTTAACTTTTTAATTTATAATATATCTTTATGTTTCAATATTTTAAATACACATAAGGTGCTTACAGAAATTTTCCTTGAAGATAAAATATCAAGAAGCAAAAGATGAAATCTATAATAATGTCAATACTTCCTAATTCGAAAACAGGAAAAAAAATATTTCGAAATTCAATTTTAAAAAATTCCACTTTTTTTATATACGATGGCTTTCAAATGTATATTCTTTTCAATTTAGAAGATTTTAATTCAAGTGCATTTAATTTTTAAGCCTCGAAAATTGAAATCATTTTAATCAGGAAGATTTTGAGTTTCAGAATTGAATATTTTCCGTTTTATTCAATTTTTTTTTATATTTTATATTTTTATATTTTTTTATTTTTTTATATTTATATTCTTGAGGCTTTTATATTTTTTAACTCTGTTTAATTTCAGTTAAGACATAATTTTTAAGTGTATGTAGAAATTTAGGCTCTGCATAAAATTGAAACCAAATTGTTAATGTCGATCTTCATTATGTAGATTTTTTAATTTAAAATGTTTGTATAATTTTAATCTTTTTATTATCTCTGACTGAATTGTACAATAATTATAAAAATGTATAATTACTAAAAGAACTTCAATAATTAAATACCCTATTAAACGAATATATTGAATTCGATTTATAAAATGAATTATTAACATTTGTGATTGATAAAACATAGAAGATTTTTTTTAATTTCAAGTTTATATATCATGAACTTCACTAATGGTTGCTTATTTTAATATTTAAAAGTTGATTAGTTTGAAATTTTATCAAAGTAAAGACTGAAAATTTCTATAACAATAAAATTATAATATGTGAAATGAATTTTGTTTTATTAATAAATTACAAAATGTTTATACAATTAAAAAAAATTGGAATAGTAATTTTTCGAGATGGAAAAGGGAAGGAAGAAGTTTTGTCACATTCTGCCCCTTTTCCATCTCGAAAAATGATTAATATTTGCTATTTTGGACTATTTGATAAAATGATAACTATTTTTAGAATTTACTTCGAGAATGTTATTTGCGAATATTTTCGAAGTTATATTCGTCATAAGAACCTAAAAATACGTGAGTATACGAAATTTTAATAAAACAAGAATTGAATCAGTTATGAACGTTATTTTTCCAGATTTTGATTTTTTTAAGGAAAATATTTTCCAAAATGTTTCAACTTCAAAAATCGGAAAAGTCCCCTTAAGTACACAATTACCGTTATTTTTGATAAAAGCGTTTTTCATTTAAAGTTTTGTGTTCAAAAATACATTCTTGTCAATTTTATTGCTTTTTAGTACCGAAATTGTTATCTCAATTCTGAGACTTTATAATTTATAACATATCTTCATGTTTTCATATTTGAAATAATCGGCCTATGAGAATTTTCCTTCAGGATAAAATATCAAAGGACAAAAAAAATAAAATGTAAATGACAATGTCAATCCTTGTTTATTTAAAATCAGGAAAAGATATTCCACAGCTAAAAGCTTTCTGAATTTGAAATTAAAGGAAATTTATCTCAGTGTGAAAGATATTGAAATATGATAGGGCTTTCATAATATGAATGCATCGTCCATAAAAGGCAGAGCCTCCCACAGACAGAAACGCGATTCGCCGTTTGTCTTTGTAGTATCTTTTATCGCAAAACACTTGGCCATTTATTTCAGTGTGGGTAAACTAGTGGAAAATTTTTCATTGCATTATAATCACGACGTGAAACTTCAATATTTCGCAAGGATCATCATAAGAGGAATAAAATTGCTGCACGTACATTCGTACATGAATTTTCGTGATGGAGAGTAATGTGATGTAATAAACACTTTCCTGTTTTCAGGAGAGTTTCCGATGAGTCACTAACTTAGTTCAATTCGTACAACCATTATGATATTTATCATAGTTTTTGATACTTAGGATTATTGTTAGTGACATTGACCGGGTCAGTCCGAAGTATAAGCATTCTCAAACGAAGGAAGAGATTTTTTATTTCCTCTTCTGGAAAAGAAGATCTATTTTCAGATAAGTATATGAGGGTTGAAAATAGATTCGGAGGGGGACAAAAATGGTATCTAAAAAAAAACAAATTTTCGCGCAAATTTTCTAAGTTTACTGTAATTAAGTTATTGAGTTCTTAATTTATAAGGAATTTAGCAATAAGGAGAAAATAAGGCTTGAAAATTGTTTTTCGAAAAGACGGCAATCGACCTCAAAAATAAATGTTAGAAAAACTTGACATCGATTTAGTTTATCTAAAAAAGTGGTGGAACGATGTGTATTGCAAATCTCGCAAAACTTGTTGTTGAGAACCTGACCAGTTTTTCATTAAAATTGAAGTTGTTTTATGTCTTAAATTTGAAAATTTGAAAACTAAATCTACGAATAAGCCCTTTTATAAAATCAAAGATTATAGAAAACCTTACTTAAAATGAGACAAATTTATTCTTTTTAATACACGCTTGCACGGTTAAATTTCAGGCTGTGTCTAGTCGTCCCGAAAAAATTGGGCGTCTTGGAAAAGGGTATGGGCTAGTCGCCCCGAATTTTCGGGACGATTAGCCAAGCGCATGAAAAATATTGGACTATTTATCCCGAATTTCTGGACGACGAGACACTTCGTAAATTTAAAATATTATATTATCTAATAAATTATTGAAAATAAAATATTACACATGTTTTCTGTTAGTGCTTTTCGCCGGAAATTAGTAGGTATTAAAAAAAATTTTTTAATAAAATCATAAAGTTTCAAAGAAGACTTAAAATTTCTGATATTTTTAGGCATTGTTAGTTTTTTTAACCAGAAATTAGAATATTTAAATAAAAATCATTAAGATTGGCAATTTATATCATTTCAAGGTTTTTACCGCTCATACCGTTCATAATTTTTTAAAATAATTTTAGGTTATTTTAGCGTTTCACACAAAAAATTAGTATTTTAATAGAAACAAAAAAAATTTTTTTTACAAATATTAATTTAGGGCCATGTTGAGAGAAAAAGCAAAGATATTCCACAGCTAAAAGCTTTCTGAATTTGAAATTAAAGGAAATTTATCTCAGTGTGAAAGATATTTAAATATGATAGGACTTTCATAATATGAATGCATCGTCCATAAAAGGCAGAGCCTTTTATTTTATAAATATTTTACTAATTATATCATTTCAAGGTTTTTACCGCTCATACCGTTATTATCTTTAATTATATCGTTAATATCTTAATGAATGACGAAAATCGTTATAATTCGAACAAGATTTGTAATTTTCCAACAGATTCGGCTTGTATTAACATTTTTACAGGAAATCGGTTATTTTAAACAAAATTCATCAGATTTCGAAAAACATGTACATTTTTGAACAATTTTGTGTTATTTTATGATAGTGTTTTTTGTCGGAATTTATTGATATTTTTAGTAAAAAATTAACAGATTTCAAATAAAAAAAAATTTGGTGTAAAATTGCAGGTTAAGCTAGCGATTTTCAGCGTGAATATCGATATAGATTTCAAAGAAGATTTACAATTTTGAAACAACTTGAGGTTATGTTAGCGTTTTTCACAGAAAATGTTTATTATAAACAAAAGCCTTTAAAGTTTGAAGAATCTTTATAATTTATGACAATTATTTGTTAGGCTAAGTAAGTATTCTTCACCGAGTAATTAAATTCAAAATTATTGTACAGTTTTCGGTGTTTTTAATAAAAAATTATTAGATTTCACAGAATATTTACAATTTTTTAACAACTTTAGATTCCGTTGGTCTGCTTCACCTGAAACCGGTATATTTGAACAAAAATCATTAGATTTTTAATCAAATGATTTTTGTTTTTAATAATAAAATTTAAAAGTTTGAAACGCTTCGGATTGTGTTAGTGTTTTTCGTCAGAAATGGAAATTTTTGATGACAAATTATCATATATCAAAGAAGATTAATATTTTTTTGAATATGTTTAGGTTTCGTTAGCGTTTTACATTGAAAATTGGCATCTTCAAACAAAAATCCTGATAATTTGAAAACAATTTAAGTTCTTTCAACGTGTTTTGATTACTTTGGTATTTTTCGTTGGAAATTGGTATGTTTACTAAAAAAAAAGAAATTTCAAATCAAAATTGTGTGTGATAATATCGCACTATGAGAGAGGATTTTGTGTTTTAAATATTATAAAAACTTTAAATAAAATTATAATATTTTTTTGTGCATCAAAAAATGAAAATTGAAACAAATCCTTTTAATAAGTCGTACATTTGATTTTTAAGAATTTTTAGGCAATAAAACCTTTTTCGAAAAACTGTTGGTTATTTAGTTCTTTACTGCAATCCGTCAAATGTCATTCAAAATATTCATTAATAAAGATTTTATTAATCAAAGGACGTTTAAATTTTTCAAGTTTTCAAATTTGAACAATTCTTATTTGTCCCCCCTAAACTCTCTAATGCTGACCCTATCATAAACTTATCCGTCGCATCGCCTTTACGATATTTGTAAAATTCTTGTCTGCAGATGTTTCTAACTTTCAAATTTCTACGTCACAAACTAGGTGTGTCCAAATTCTCCTACCTCCACTTCCTCAGCCAATAGAGTATAAGGACACTACTGACCCAACATCCCTTCTTCAAAAATTGTACTTCGTCAATGCAC
>JAUELO010000345.1:2460979-2473138 GCA_032357855.1 Amphibolips quercusostensackenii
AAATTCAGTATTAGTAGAAAATCCCTTATTCATTGCAATTAGAGCAAGACTCAGTTAATCAAAAAATCTTTATAAATACAGGAATGATAAAATTGGTCTTGAAAAATGATCGATTGACTACGTTCTTCAATTTCAGTATTGCTGGAACCTTGAAAAAAATGTAGAATTCAAATATTTTACTTTTAATTAATTTAAAACAAAAGTATAATCATGCAATTATTTTTTCGCATCTTAAAAAATATCCTTATTAACCTTCTATCTAGAAAGGAAAAATCAGAAAAATAAGACTTCCTCGTTTGCATGTTCGCAAATAAATTTTTATTAAATTTCGCTCGAAATTGAAAAGCTATTATCCACATAAGGTATCGGACATCGTAACTCGTATGATAAGGGGATAGATAAACATTATAAAGATAAAGACACGAAGAGATTAGATCACGATTTTGATATAGTTAATGATTCCGAGTTATTGAGGTGTTAGAAAAAAGTACCATATAAATTTTATTGCGAAAACCATAATTTACTCAATACCAAGTACTCCTTGAAAAGTCCGATCTCGCGCGGTTCGACGGACTCTACGATTTGTAGAAAAGAACGAGTGATAAACTATGCTTTATGAATTTATCAATTGTTTCTCTATTGTTCACTTATCTGCAGCCTACATTCGCTTCCTATTTATGTAATTTATAATTGATTACTCATTGTTTTCCATTTTCAGAAAATATTTTAACTTTTGTTATTGGCGGCTTTGACAAAGAGTAATTTTTCAATTCTTGTTCATTGTTTGTTTGTATGATACTTTTCGTCACTATTTGAGAAATAATGATTAAATTAAACAATTTTGAATTTAATCCTGCACAATTCTGCTTTTTCGTTTAATAATTGAACAATTTCAAATCAATAGCGTTTGAAATTCGTCAATATTCAATTAAATCCTTTAAGATTATGCAAATGTTCAATTTTATGCCTTAATATGTCAGCAATTTCAAAATAAATGCATTTTTGGTTGGAAAGTTTCAGAATACAAAAATGTCAGATTGAAAATGTTTAAATTCGGTAATAATTTCAAATTATAAATTGAAGAATTTTAAATTATTTTTAGTTAGAATTTTATGCTTAAATAGTTATATGATTTTAAGTCCGAAACGCTTTCGATTGAGTAGCCAAAATTAAAATATTAAAATTCGGATAAGCACAAATTTAAATGAATCAGTATTGTGCAACTTTGAATTAACGGCTTGTATTAAAGTTAACCAAAAGATGAAAATGCCAGCCTTGAAATTGAACGTTTTTAAATTGATATAATTTTATTATTCAAACATTATCTATATAATTTCTCTTGAATATTGTTTAGAATTGTACTTGGAACTTGAAGAAATCAACAATTTAATTTCAAATTGGATGCTTTAATAGTCGTACAATTCGAAATTGGGAAACTTACGAATTTAATCATTTTGAATTCAAATATTTAAAGTGGGTCAAACCCGAATTTAAATCATTTAAACTTGTACAATCGTAATTTATAAGAAAAGCTTTAATAGTTTGTTGAAGGATTGATCTATATTTTTGAATTTCAAAAATTTGAAATTCTACAATTTTAAACTTAATATTTGAAAGAATTTAAACTGAAATGTTGAAAAATGAGTAATACAAAATTGAATTAAACTTAATTGAAGAATATCGAATTAAAACCATTTAAAAATAAATAATTGTTGGCACCTTTTGATCACTTTTTCCACATTCTTGAAGTTATAATGTCGCTTGTAGTCATGTAATCCGTTAGACAATCTTGTAATTACCATCGTTTTATCAGCTCGCTGTTTAATAAACTTATCGACTTATCTTCAGGAAGATAATTTTAATTGATGAAAACAAAATTCAGGATTTCATTTGAAATTAGGTTATTCAAATTGTGTTAAAATGTTAAGTCTGTGGCTGTATGTACCAAAATTTCGGTATGAATAGCGAGACTTGGAAAAGGGAATATTTGTGGCAACATTTTTCTAAAAATAGACGGTTTTTTTCGGTACACGTAAATACTGCCAAATTTAAATTCTTGTTAAAAAATTACAAACTTGATAACCATTTGAATATGTTTGAGAAGTCTCTTGAGTTTATCAGTTTCGGGAGAAATATTGAAAATATCTATAAAACACTTTTCTCTGAAGTTCACTGTTTTTTCTTATTTAAACTAGATCATAAAAACTCACTAAGTGTTATGAAATGATATTGCGATTAAAGGAGGCGTTGGTTACTGTGTTATTATCAACTCCCGTTTATCCAAATCCTGCGTATTTACCTTAGCACTTAAAAGTAAAATATTCTCCCTATAAAAATAATCACACTAAAGGCCAAAAACTGAAAAAAATGGAACCAAAATGAGATTGATGGAGTACATTTAAATAATATCTCGATATTTTTGAAAACTTTTAAAAATATGCTTAAAATTGTTTAGAAAATAATGTATATGAAGAACCACTTTTAATTACAGATCTTCTCACTTAATAAAATATTTTCTTTCCTTTATTTCAGAAGCTAGCCGGAACTGAAGGACTGAGAAGGTACATCCTAATCTTATATCTTCTTTTAAAACCAATGAGAATTATTAGAAAAAGTTAGAAAGAAACAATCAAGATCATATATTTTCACACTAGATTCAATAGAAATGTCTTAAACACTTGTTCAGTCTTTTAATTTTCGTTCTTTCTTTTCAGAAGCTAGTCGGAACAGAAGGAATGAGAAGGTATATTCTAATCTCATATCTTCTTTTAAAACCTATGAGAATTTTTAGAAAAAGTTTGGAAGAACCACTCTCAATCAAACATTGTAACACTGGATTCAATAGAAATTTTGTAAACATCAACTGTTCAAACTTTTAATTTCCCTTTTGATTTTTCAGATGCCAAACACTGAACCAATAGTAAAAAGGACAAATTGGGAACTGGGGTTGTTATTGATAAAAGTGGAAGCTGTGAAGGAAGTGTAAATTGGAATCTAGGTGGAAGTGGAAATTGGTACATACCTTGTTCTTTGGCGGCATGGTAAGGATCGAGGACTTCCGACCTGTGAACCTTAGGGAAGTCCTCCACAGGAAGGGGAATGACCACCAAACTGGACACTGTCCAGCTATTCAAAGGAACGAGCGATATTAAAATGCGGGCAGCTCGAACCAAGTTATCACTCACGGACGTGCCTACAGCACCATCCAATTCCCCACTACTAGCAATACAACGCATCTGATGTGAGTTTAATTTCCCTTCCCCTCATGCAAGCTTATGGAAGTATATGATGGAGTGTCGTCTTTCTTTTCTCCTTTTCTCACTCTGCTAATATAATGCCTGGGAGCATTACAGCAATAAGGATTAAGGTACAAAGTTCTAGCTTAGCTTGACACCAGTCACCAGATATGATAGATTCCACCTCAGAAAGAGTGAGGATGGCTTGAGTTACATACGCAGATAGACTCTTAAAGTTAGAGGATGGATTTGATAGAAACTGAAGAGAGGATCCTATAGCTATGATAAGTTGGAATTGGAAGCATCCAGAAGTGAACTGAGTGGATCAAGTAAAACGCGTCAGAGATGAAAGAGTGTTCTTTTTTATTAGGATTGTCTTCAGTAGTTATTGTTAGACTGCTCCTTCTTTCATGAAACCGATGTTCACGTGCTGATCGTGTCAACTTCTATCAATTGGGTCTAATTGTTTGTGATAATAGAGGAAGGCTTGGGAAAGTGGTTTCATGATCAGATAAACAGACTCTTCTCAAACATTGCTGAAGGAAAATTTGATTGTGGTCCAAAATCCCCTAGCGAAAAAATTATATATAGTTTATACGTAGTGAAAACAATTATATATCATACTTCTCACTACATATATTTGTAATTTGTTCGACTGTGTGTATGGTACCTTATTTTGAATTCTCATCGCCAGGGATATCAGGGTAGGGTTTTCAGACTTGGATTTTTGATGAGGAAAGCACATTTTGTGTTCAGAAAGTTAGATACGTTTCAGCTGGAAAAATTTGGTGATGGGTAATGGTAGTTTATTTTGTTGTGAATATTTTTCGATTATCATTAGGGAACGTGCTCTAATTACGTGAGGATAATTGTTTTAAATTTTATACCCCCTCCACTTTATTTCAAGGATTCATAAGATTCTTACTCCCCCACTCACCTTATTGCGTAATATTTTATATTTTTTACGCAAAATATTAACAATATATCAATTATTTACACTGTAAACGTGGTTTGAAAGAATTTCTACTGATTTCAAGGAATTTTAAGGTCATTCAAAGGACAACAAAGTATTTCAAAGAAATACAACATTTGTACAGAATCTAACAAGTTTTCCAAAGCTTTTTAGGGATTTATTGAGATTTCAAGGGATTTCAAAAGATTTAAAAGGATTACTAGTGTTTTAGTGTATTTTAAACGATTCCAAAAGATTAAGAGAGGTTTCACAATTTTCAAACCATTTTAAAAGGTTTCAAGAGTTTCAAGAAATTATCTAGTACAATATCAAAGAGAATCTCAATTTTTCATATGATTTTACAAGATTCAAAGGGACTTCAAGAAGTTTAAGCAGATTTCAAGAGATTTTACGGTATTATAAGAGATACCGAAGTATATCTACGGATTTTAGAGGATTTCGTAAGATCTTAAAAGATTTAAGGTAATTTTAAAAGATTTTAAAAGATTTAAGGTAATTTTAAAATATTTCCGAATATTATAAAGGATTTCCAAGGTTTCAAGGGATCTCTTAATATTTCGAAATATTTTATAGAACTCTAAGGATCTTAAGCAGTTTTTAGAAATTTTGAAAGGTTTCCACGGACTTTAAAGGATTATAAGAAATTTTGAAGGTTTCAAGCGATTTCAAGGAATACACAAGATTGCACGGAATCTCAAAGAATTTTAAGGGATTTTCTCAGTTTTTAAAGGATTTCCCAAGAGCTTAATTATTTTGAAGGGATCTCAAGAGATTGCGTACGATAGCCATGGAATTCAAAGGATTTCAAGGAATTACCGCATCATTTAAACAATTGGAAGGGATTTACAAAATTTGTATTTCAAAGGATTGTGAATATTTCCAGGGGTTCCACGAGATTTCATTTTTTTTAATAAGTAGAAAGAGGAAATTTGCGTAAGAAATCCTTTGGACCTTCCTCCCCCTTCCTCCTCCAAGTAAGGATTCGTAAGATTTTCAGGACCCCCCAAGCCTTACGTAATTAATGGACCCTTCCTTATGGGTAACATGACATCATTATCAGGGTATCTACTTGACCGGGAAATCATAAAAACCGGAAAGTGTCCGGGAATATGATTCAGTGACCGAGATTTTTTTCTTGAATATACTAATATGCAAATTAAAAGTGGTTTCATATATTTTATTACTTCAATTTCCGAGGCGAAACAGAGAATTTATGAACAAATCATAATTTTCACTTGGAATAGGGCATTTTTCAAAAGAATTACAATTATTCTGACTTGGAACAGGGAATTCTTGAAAAGAATGACAATTTGAAGGTCCAACATAGAATTTCAGTAAAAAAATGTAATTTTGATTTTAGAACAGGGAATTTTCAAGTCAAAAGAATTTCGTGAAGAATTATAATTTTGTCTTTGAAATAGGCAATTTCCGCAAGGAATTATATTTTTGACTTTGAAACCGGCATTACACTAAAAGAATTATGATTTTCATTTTAGGTTTACTTTAGAATATGAAATTTCATTAAGAATTTCAATTATTACTCTAGGCCATGGATCTTGTGTAAAGAATTATAATTTGATTAGGATCAGTGAATTTTCCATGTGGTATGGAAATTTTGAAAAACAATGCTAATTCTAATTTAGAAAAAGGGAATTAAAAACACTGCTGTTTTACGTCAAAATTCGTTATAATTTGAAAGTTCTCTTCAAAATTTTGGAAAATGGGAGTTACCATACAGTCGGACTTTAATTTGCGCTCGGTTTTATTTCTGACCATCAGCCTTAATTGAGGCGCTCTGAACGTAAACATCAGGGTCGTGTCGCAATTTCGCGCAACGTGACGCAGTTATCCAGCTAGGCTTTTGGAAATTGATTCAATTGTGAGTTAGTTTGAAGAGAATTTTCTATAAGAAATATAATTCTGAATTTGGATGGAAAATAAGTAAATTTAATATAAAAAAATAAAATGAATTCTACTTTGGAACATGAAATTTCGTAAAGAATTATGATTTTCACTTTAAAAAAGGTAATTTTTGACGTGTAACGGAAAATTTTGAAAAAAATGTTTATTCTAAATCATAAAAAGGGAATTTATAAAAACAATCTGTGTTCTGAGTCAGAATTCGTCAGATTTTGAATGTTTCTTGTTCCATATCAGAATTTTTTTGAATAAATTCATTCTTTTTTTTCGCAAATAAAAATTTGTCAGAATTTGAAACTTTCCTCTTCCAAATTTTAAAAACTAGCAGTTACTATATTTTGAAATTATAATAGAAATTGTTGTTATTATGTAAGAATAATTCTGACTCGGAACAGGAAGTTTTTGGTAATAAATATAATTGTGACTTGGAACATGGAATTTTAGTGAAGAATTATAATGGTGACTTTCGAACAGGCAATTTTCTTAAGAAACTACATTTTTTACTTTGGAACCGTGCTTGGAACAGAGAGTTTTTGACATGAAATGGGAATTTTGAAAAATAATAAAAATTCTTATTCGGAAAAGGAAATTAAAAAAATCCCTGTTTGAATTCAGAATTATAATTCTCTTATAAAATTCTGTGTTGCCAATCAGAAATTTTTGACATCTTTAAAAATCGTTTTGAATCATTCAAATTTTGTAATCTCTTTTAAATTAACCAAGGGAAAACCGGGAATTGATCGAGAATTTAAAATCATCCATCGAGTGGACATCCTGATTATTCATAAAATGTCGAACAATTTATTAAAAGTTAAAAATATTGTGACCATTTTAAATAAAACGAATTTCAGTGAATTTAAATAAATTTAAGAGAATTCCATGCAACTAGATTCCAAGATCGACTAAACTATATTCAAAAGCATTCAAAAGAATATCGGAAAATACCAAACAGCTAACGTGAATTCAACGGAATTCAACTGAATTATAAGTGAATTTGATTTAATTTCAGGTCGATTCAACTCAATTAAAAATAAAATGTGTAACTTAAACAGAAATGAAGGTAAATTCAGTTCAAAAGAATTAATTCAATAAAATTGAATTACAGTCAGTTTAATAAGGGATTTTAATAGGATTAACTTGCAATTTAACATAATTAAACTATGTATCATCATTTCTTGTATTTATTTCAATTTGATCTCGGATAATTCATTCCAATACAACTGAATTCTGCTGAATTATAAGAAAATTAAATTAAATCACACGGAATTCAAAAATATAGAAATGAATTTAAAAAAATGCAATTGAATTATAAATGAATTCGATTCGTTTCAAATAAGATATATTTATTATAATGGAGTTCTGTAGAATTAGAATGAATTCCGTTAAATTATAAATGAATTCAGTAAAATTTAGACTAAAGAGAATATAAAGGTCAAAGTGAATTAAATGGAATTCAACCAAAGTTAAGAGAAATCTCCTGAATTATAAATCAATTCGAGTGAATTTAGTTAGAAGAGATATTTAAACTTTCATGTCTTTTTGGGGATTTTTTAAAGATTTATATTTTTTAAATTGTTCAATTTTGCACTCATCTAATTTTTAATTTAATTTAAATTAGTTTTTATATTTAAAATGATCTAATTTCAAGTTTTCAAATACAATGCTTTATTCTTGAAAATTGAAATTTTTCAAGTTGAAAATAAATCGTTTATTCGGCGTGAATTGTAATTTAAGATTGTTTAGTTTTGAGTAGTTTAACTTAAAAGCAATCTTGGAAGCAATTAAGAGTCATTTGCAATCACATCGAAAACATAATATACAATGTTCGAAAATGGTAGTTTATTTCAAACACTTAATTGATGTCTGAATAAAATGATATTACGATTTTCATGTATTTTTTTAATGGCTAAGCTTTATTTGAAACTCGCATGTTATGAGGTTTACTCAAATTAAATAGATGAAAGGACTATTTTCCGCGAGGTGATTTTATTAACAGATAGGCTCTTATCGCTTGGTTGGTATTCCATCTGATAATGATGGAATGACCCTCAATTAGAAATAGTTGATTTTGCGAGTATAGAGCAAAAAATATTGGTTTCATTACAAGCGTATCAATTTCATTCTTTTGTTGAGTATCTCAGATTTGGAAAATGAGTCTGAAACAGGGGAAAAAAGTCCATGATTCTTTGATGTTAAAAAATCTTCAAAGTGCGGTCAAGTTCAAAGGTATTTATAAAAATTCATAATGAGACAATTGCACCGAAAGGTTTTTCGACACGTTTTTCTAGGTTTTTTGTTGATCAAATAAAATTAGTGATAGTACAGATATTTCCCAAGATTCATTAAAAAAATTAGTCAAAGTAGGCGCTGCGCTTCTGCAAAAAAGGGTTTCTTAGCCCATTAAGACGTTGATTAAGTCGTTTAAATGTTCCCTTTCCAGAACTTTCCTTTCCTACTCCCCTCCTTTCTCCTACTTTTCCATCCCTCCCATAATCCTCCTCTTCTCACTGCCACCACTTTCCATTTCTTCCTCTACTATACCTCCCCTCACTTCCTCTTTCACTTCCGTACCTCTTCTCAATCTCACTTCTCTACTTCCCCTTCCTTCCCACCCCTCACTCCGCCTACTTCCCATCACCACACATTCCTTACTTTCCCTCACCTCTTATTCTCCTTGGCTCTGCATGTTTCCAATTTCCTCATTTTCCCTAATTCCCCTCCACTATTTCTCATTACTTCCTCTCCAAAAATTTCCCTCATCTACTCCCCCATCGTCCTTGCGCTTACTTCCCCTCACTTCCCACAATCCCCTTTCCCTCACTGTCCCTATTCTCCATCCCCTTACTTCCTCTTCACTACTCACTCTTCAGTTCACTTCCCCTCGTTTAACTTCTCCTCCCCCTGCCCCCAACTTTTCACATCACTTACCCTGCTATACTTCTATTTTCCCTCCTCGCACTTCCCCTCAATTCCTCTGCCGGGAAAAACGGGTACATAATGTCGTTTACATTTGGTAATTGTTTACTTGATGACTTTTTCGAATTTTGAAGTAAATGATTTGAAATCTTTAAGAAAATCTTCTTTTTAGTGCAAAAGTAAAATATCAGTTGTGGAAGGCCTAAAAAATTTCATATTTTCCCTTGAGAAAACCCCGAAATATAAAAAAAAAATTTTAATGTGTAAAAATTATGTTCGTAACCATGCAATTCTTGTTCTGTTAAAACTACGTATGATAAAGTATTTTAAAGTGCTGATAATGAATATATTCGTAAAAATATTCGGAAATTACATTTTTGAGGTTAATTCAAAGAAACAGTTATCAAATCGACCAAAGTAGCAATCATTGGTAATTTTTCGAGCTGGACAAGGGGTATAGTGTAGGAGAACCTTCTCCTTCCCTTTTCCAGATCGAAGAAACTATTTAAGTTTTTTCAACATATTATTTTAATGTTACATCATTAAGGCAATTTTTAATTTTTACTATTCTAAATTTCTAGTATTTCACATTAATGCATTGTTGAATATTAAAATTACTCAACAATAGATTAATGGAATTCATTAAAACAATTAATATCAAATAATATACAAAATTAATTAAATCTTTGATCGATTAACATTTCTTTTAAAATAATATATTTCTTCTTATATTGTTTGGTTCTAAAATTTGATTTTAAAAGAATGTAATAAATTTTTTTAAAACTATTTTTGTGTTTTTTCTGAAAAATACGAATGTTTTTGTAAAAATTTATAAAAGTTAGTATAAATTTGTTTCTAAAGATTCATTATTTTAGTTGATAATTCATCTTTTTTATTGAAAATTTAACTATTATGTGGAAAATAATTTTTTGTTGTTGGAAATTAAGATCTTAACCTGAAAATTTAACTATTCCATGTTTGATTGATAATTTATCTTCTCTAGTTGTAAACTGAACTGTTTGGTTGAAAATACATTTCTTTCGTTAAGAATTCATTGTTTATGGTTAAAAGAAATTGTTTTGACTGAAAATATCAATATTACATTTTTATTTAAAAATTGATTTTTCTAGTGGAAAATTTATTTTGTTGTTGTTGAAAATTTACCTTATTTTATTGGAAATTCGTTTTATGTATTGAAAATTAATGTTTTCAAACTGAAAATTTAACTATTACATTATTTGTTGGTAATTTATATTTTTGTAGTTAAAAATACAACTCTGTGTTTGAAAATCCATCTATTTCGGTAGAAATTCAATCTTTGTGATTGAAAATGTATCTGGTTGAAAATTTAATCATTCGTGTGAAAATTCATTTTGCTAGCTTGAAAATAATTTTTTTTAGTTGAAAATTCATCATTTAAGTTAAAAATCTATTTAAGTTGAAAATTTTTTATTATTTTAGATAAATTTAGTTTCTTGTTTGGTTAAAAATATGTTTTGTTTACCATTTTCGCTTGATAATTTTTCTTTTTTAGTTGAAAATTAATTTACTTTGTTGAAAAATCGTGTTCTTTGGATTGATAAATTTAATATTCATGGGTTAAAAATTCAACTGTTTTGTAGAAAATTAGTCTTTTTAGCTGTAAAATTTCACTATTTTACTGAAAATTGACTTTTTGTTTGAAAATTTATATTTTCGGGTTGAAAACTTAACAGTTTTGTAGAAAAATCGTATTTTTGATTTGAAAATTCAACATTTTGGATGCATTTTTTTCTCTATTGATTTTACCTAGGTGCAAGATCGTTTTTATGCCTGAAAGAAAAATTTATAAACGATCAGGCAAAATAAAAAATTAGTCAGGAAAAGTAAGGGAATTTCGAAATTGATTGGAATTTGGAGTAACCCTGAGGTCGTTAACAATCTGGCAGTGACAGTAAATAATTTTATCATCTGCAATTTAAATCCTGCATTTATAAATTTCCTTTAGAATATTACCTAGTTCAGTTAAAAAATGAGGATTTGAAATCCTTTTTTAAATTTATATTTAAATTCTAATTTCAGATCTAAATGTTGAATGTTCACTTTACATGTAAATGTAATATCAAACCAAAAAAATCGTCTTTCTTTTATAATCTCGGGACGCAAGCCGTATAATCTGACTGTTTGAAATACATTAACATAATTTACTTAGACTTTAAAGCATCTCGGAAGCCGCGTTTTCCATGAAACAATAAAAATTTATGGTTTTCTGAGTAAGCCATTATTTTTTTAAGGAATATGGTTGCAGTGCTTATATCTAGTTGTAGTGCATAGAGAAGCTAGAGTTAGCAAACATCGTTCAACGAGTATTGATCGTTTTGCATTCTGTCTGCGTGTTTCTATTTTTCCTTTATAAATCAGAGGCGCCGTGAAATTATTTTTGGCGCGAAGGAAAAGTCAGGAAAAGTTCGTTTCATTACATTGCGATCAAGAAGAAGGAAGAACCTTGATCAAAATCTCGTTTACTATAAATAGATACCCTGCTTTTTATTTCAGAAAAGATATTTGCTGATATTGCAAAACTTCTCTTCGAAAAATATATATTAAATTCGAGTAAGAAAAGAATTAAATTGACATTTTTATTTTACAGAAAAAACGAACACGCGTGTTATGTGCGTAATATTTTTTCCTCTATTTTTAAATTAAAATTAATATTAATACAAAATTTGTATTTTTCCTTGTATCTATTATCCACACTAACATAACATAAAGTTCATAAAAATTATAATTATTCTTCGATGCTCTTCATTCAACTTTGTCTAAAATGACCGATTTCCGGTAAAAACACTAAAATATCCTGCTATTGTTTAAATATTGTAAATATTATTTAGAAGCTGATTTTTTTATAAACAATAGCAATTTTACACAAAAAACACTAAAATAACGTTAACAATTTTTTTAGGATTGTAAATGTTCTTTTATGCCTAATGTTTTTCGTCTAACAAGGAGATGAATCAAAGTTGCTTTTTTTATTTAATCTCATAAATTCCATACTGAGAGTCCATTGGATGACTATTTATTTGTCAAAACATTATTTGCCAATGGCGACCCATATTCCATAAAATCTACTTTTTA
>JAUELO010000345.1:2540490-2552494 GCA_032357855.1 Amphibolips quercusostensackenii
CAAAAAACAGTGTTAGTTATAACCTCGCACGAAGTGGATATTGCGTTGTGTATAAAGTCACGTATGCAGTGAAAAAAATATATATTTATCGGAGCACAATTCATCGTAAGTTTCCTTTCATGTGATTAGAGTTATCAAACGTTTAAGTTTAATTCAATAACCCGACAGTCTGGTTATTGCTCCAAGAGTACAATCTGGTTTGAAACTGCTTCGCTTTTTTTGTTTGAGCATTATGCTAAACGAGGAGTCTTGTAAACATCTTGTGTGAACGTGTTCACGGCATTTTTTTCATAAAAATCTCTCATCTTCCGTTATACCAAACAAGGTTCTTCGTATCTCGCTTAGAATGCATTCCTCGACAAATCAGTTACATAAACACTCCCGGCTTTGCGTCTATTAATAGTGTTTCGCGCGATTTTTACCCGGGTTGGAATTAGAAATAGAAGATTGTAAATGTTAAATGTTAAAGTGCAATTTTAGAGAGAAAAAGTTGAAATAAAGAGGTTATTTGTGTGCAGAGAACTATGAAGTTTAACGAAGGCGAGGAAGTTCTCGCAAAAACGCCAGCTTCGGGAGAATTTCAAAAAGGAAAGGTCGTCAATGTGAGGGGAACCAATTACCGAGTTCAACTCAAAGGAGGATCGGAAATTACGCTCAAGGAAGCTGATATTAAGGTAACTTTTAGTTTTCCTTTTTTTTTCCTTTGTTTATGTTCAAGAGTGCGAGCGCATCGGGGTTAATCAAGTGCGTGGGGAATACAGTTTATTATTTACGAGCGCATTTGCTAAGTTTGGTAAACATTGCTGAATTTTCCAAGCCACTTGCCCTTCCCTAATTCTTGCAAGATGCATTCCTGAAGTGCAGTGCATTTTTAATTGGCTTATACGCACTGATACTTCCTTCTTTGTTTTATTAGCCCTAAGACGTTTGTTGGTTTACTTACATGTGATTAACGTACCCTTTACGCATGAAAATAGCATTTCTTTATCTGCTTTCGCGATAAAGAAGTATACCTTGAATTTCTTGTGTTTTTTTGTACATTTGTTTTACTCCATGAAATGTGGGGAAAATTTGTATTATCAGCTGTAATTTTTATTATTTTAGATATCGCACTAAAACCATTAAAGCATAAAAAGTAGTATTTTACTCTAATTGTTAAAAATATTCGACTTATTTTATAACATTTTTGCAAGTTTAAATATTTAAATTTTTAATCAGTCAACCTGGATTAATGAAGATATCATTGCCTTTAAAAAAATGGGAATATTTTCTAATTTACCTTTAAAAAATTAGGACAAATGATCTTACCTTTTGAAAGGTGCGATCAGATATTTAGTAGAGGTATTTACTTTTCAATTGAGAATTGCATGCGTTGCAAGGAATATTTTTTGCTGATACTTACACCCAAATAATTAAAAAAAACTGAAGAGTCATTAGAATATGTGAATATTTCGGAACCAGGATATCGGGTTTCTAACTTATATGAAAAATCTTTATAGTGTTATTGAATATTACAGGCTTTATTCTATCCCCCCTTTCCCTTTTTTTGTTTTTCGTTTTTTCGTTCAAGTGCGAACTGAATTAATAGAATCCAACTATTTTTGGTTGAAAATTAATTCTTTTTGGTTAAAAATTCTAGATGCTAATTTCTTGAAAATTTAATTCTTTTATTGAAAATTCAACTGTTTTGTTGTATATTCGTTAAAAAAATCGTCCTTTTAGATTAAAAACTCTCCATTTATGGTCTTTTCTTGGTTTAGGTTTAATCTTATTAACTGAAAATTGGACTGTTTTACTTTTGGCTGAAAATTAATCTTCTAGTTAAAAATTCAACTATTTGGTTGAAAATCCAACATTATTTGGCTTGAAGCTTAACTGCTTTATTAAAATCGGGTTTTTTTCTGAAGATTCATCATTTCAGTGGAAAAGTTTATCTCTGGTTGCAGAATTAACTATTTTGTTGAATATTCGTTTCTTTTGGTTCAAACTTAATCAGGGTGTCTATCTTACCTGGAAAACCTGGAATTGTCAGGGAATTTTTATATATCTGGAAAAACCTGAGAGCATGCTTGTTTTTTTTTGTTTTTTTTTAATTGCAATATAACATTAAGCAAAAATAATCCTTCATTTGCACAAGTAGCTTTATACAGTTTGACATTTTTCCCTCTGTTGACCGAGAAATCTTTCTCAGCTAAAAAATCTTTCTTAGCTGAAAATTCAAATCATGTTAAAAAGTCGTCTTTTTTGGATGAATTTAACTATTTTTGATTAAAAATTAAAGTCTTCGTTGGTTAAAATATCAGTAACTACATTTTTGTATTAGAATTCATCTTTTTTGTAATGCAAATTTAATTACTTGGTTCAAAATTCAACTCTTTTGTTAAAAATTGATTTTTGTTTTTGTTGAAGATTTATAATTTTAATTGAAGATTCATCTCTGGTTGAAAAATGAGCTATTTTGTTGCAAATTTGTTTTTTCTTCAGTTAAAAATTAATTTTCTTCCACTGAAAATTTAACTTCCAGATATTTTTTTGGTTGACTATTCTAGTTGCATATTCTATCATATTAGTTACAAATTCATCTCTTTGGTCGAAAATGCAATTTTTCTAGTTTGATTCATCTTTGGTTGAACATTGATTTTTTTTAACTGAAAATTTAACTATTTATTTTTGGTTGACAATTTATCTTTTTGATTGAAAATTTAACTATTTCAGTTAAAGATTCATCATTTTAGTTAAAAATTCATCACTTTGACTGATTTTTTTGTAACTAATTTTTGTGGATGAAAATTAAATTATTCCATTTTTTGTATAAAACTGATCGTTTTTAGTTTATAATTTAAATACTTGGTTGAAATTTGGTCTTTTTAGTTGAAAATTCAACTATTTGGTTAAAAATTTATATATTTTATTGAAAAATCGTCTTTTTTGGTATAAAGTTAATCTTTTTGGTTGAAAATTCAACTATTGTGTTTTAAAAATCGTCTTGTAGAAAGTGCAATATTCTTATTTTAAAAATTAGGAATTTTAAGTGGTTTAAATTGAATTTAATATAGTACCCATAATAGTTTGACCTGAATATGCACTGAATTTTAAGTATAAGAAGGTATAATAAAAGTTTGCTTCAATTATTATTCAAAGTCATAAACTTTAGGGGCAGATTAGTAAATGATTAATTATGTTTTTAGTATTGTTTAATTATTTTTTATAATTATTATTACAATGTGAAGGCTCCGTGCTATGAAAAGTTATATCTGGAAAAAATTTGAATTACAAAAATATTTGAAATACACTTGCTTGAAAATTCATCTTTTTGTTTAAAAATTCAACTATACTTGGTAGAAAGTTTAACTACTTTATTCAAAATGAATTTTTTGGTTGAAGGTTCAGCAGGTCAAAATTCATCTCTTTGGTTGAAAAATGAACTATTTTGTTTAAAAAATCGTCTTCTTCTGGTTCAAATTAAATTTTTTTAACTAAAGATTTGAAAAAATTATCTTTTCTATTTAAAAATTCAACTATTTGGATGAAGGTCCAACTATACTTGGTTGAAAGTTTAACTACTTTATTATAAATGCATGCATTTTTTAGGATTCATAATTTCAGTTGAAAATTCATCTCTTTGGTTGCAAGATCAAACATTTTGTTGAAAATTCGTCTTCTCCGGTTCACAATTAATCTTTTTAATGGACAATTTGACTTTTTTCCCTTTTGTCTGAAAGTTGATCTTTTCTAGTTATCATTTCAACTATTTGGTTAAAAATCCAACTTAGTTGAAAGTGCATCTGCTCTATTTAAAATCCAATTTTTTGTTACAACTTGATAATTTCAGTTTAAGATTTATTTCCTTGGTTGCAACATTAACTATTTTGTTTAAAAAGTCGGTAATTTTTAATTAAAAATTCATCTTTTCAACTGAAAATTAAACTATTTCGCGTTTGGTTGAAAATTGATCTTTTGTAGTTGGGAATGAGACTACTTGACTGAAAGTTGAACTATTTTATTAAAAATTTATTTTTTTGTTGATGATTTATAATTTCAGTTGAAAATTCATCTCTTTGATCTTTTTTAGTTGAAAATCTATCTGTTTCAATTGAAAATTCAACTGTTTGGTTGATAATTTTATTGAAAATTTATGTTGAGTAGCAAATAATTTTTTAAATTAAAATTTAACTGTACTTGGTTAAAAGTTAAACTGCTTTGTTAAAAATTCATTTTTTTTGTCGTTGAAAATGTGTTAGCTACAATAATTTTATTTAAAACAATTTATTCCCCTATTTTTCTGAAAAGTCACCCTATTACCCCTGTTTTGAAAGTATTTTGGTCGGTGATGTCTGATGTTTTCTACCCTAATGTAATAGTTCATTTATTGCTTCATTATCTAAATCATTGTTATATAAAATGCTTACTTTGAAAAAAATTTCAGCCAACCAGCAGAACGTCGAGAAGTTTAACGAGGACGAAAGGACGACCACCGAAAAAGAGCCCTACTCGAAGTTCGCCAAGTCGACGTTCTCCAAGTAGAAGATCTCCTGGTCGACCTCCGAACCTGAGTAGGAAATTGCCAGTACGGAGTTCAAAACTTGCACAAATTTCACTTTCCGATGATGACCAAAAAGGTAAGATTTAAATATAAATTTGAACTTTCGATGGCAGTTTTCTAGGGTTTCTTTTGATTAGAATGTTATACTTTTATAATTACATCTATAAAAGGCAATTTAGTGTAACAAAATTATAATTAAACCACTGATTATCAATTTTTCTCTTTACAGAAGGTTCGAGCGAAGCTAGCGGAAGTGTTCGCGATGAAGATTCAGAGTTGGCTCCTCTTCAGTCCCGACTCCGCGATTCTGGACCAACAACAAGACGATCGATAAGACTCTTATCGAATACTGCAAAAGCTGAACAGGAGCAAAAATTAATTCTGTTGACGAGAACCGTTGATCGCGCTGCTTCTCTTCCACTCGATAGGAAAGGTCTCGCATACGACAGCTTAAGGGATAGCAAAGATCGAGGATTTTCCATGCAAAGAGAACAAGTAAAGACACCTTTAAAATTTCTTTATCCTGCAAAAGAGTCTTGTCTTTTTTTGCCAACAGAATAAGGAATCTGTTTCTAATATATTTGTTAAAATTGTTTATCAATTTGTTTCAGGATTTACCAAAAATCGTGAACTACGAGGACGCAGACACTACAGTTCTGGAGAAGCACAAGAAAGAAATTGATCTCGTCAGTAAACCGCAAGAATGGGGAGGCTGGTTTGGGGTTTTGTTGCTAATAATCATTGGGCCTCTTGGCATTCTTCTACCGCAGTTTGCTTGCTCGAGTGGCCGATGCAGCATTGCACAGTTTCGCGTGTCTAAGGATTTTAAAACTTACCTAAATCCTAATGCATTCTTGTTGTATGCGGCATATCTGCTGTTCGTCGCTATTACGAANNNGTTGCCTATCGGTAGGGTCATCGATGGTCAACAGACCAGGATCGGTAGACTCCAATATCGAATAAATGGTAACATCACATTCAACACATCTAACATTGTCATTGGACCATTTTTTGTCAGTAAAAATTTTGAAATTATGCAAAAAAAATCATTATGGTGTCTCAGTGTCTGGGAATTTTATTCACCTGAAAAACGGTAATTTTCTTCTAATGTTGATTATGTCTGTTAGCCTTTTTTCTCTTAAATATGTTGAAAGCTATACAAATTCTCTGTAATAGAAAGTAGGGTGAGGACATTTTGGCAATCATTTAGGAAGGCATTGCAAAATTAGTGCAAATTGCATGGTTTTCCTAAAGTTTAAATTAAAATTTATTATAAGGTAAACATCTGAGTAATCGTGTTGCGAATTTTCTTGCTTTTAATTTATTTAATTTGAATTTCAAATTAACTGGTCACTAGACATCCTGAAAGTGTTTTGATATACAAACTATAATTATGATTTGGACCAGGTGATTTGGAAAAAAATATCTGTAATTCTGAATTTGTAAAAGGTATTTTCTAAAAGAATTACTATAGTTTTGCTTTTACACAGAGAATTTTTGAAGAAAGAAAAAATGTTTTTGAGTTAGAACAGGTAATTTTTCGAAAGAATCGATATTCATCCATCTAGGAGACACTATGATCGAACTATTAGAAACGAATCATTGTCGAGAAAATGCAAATTCTAATCAAAATATAACGCTTACTAATCTACCTTAATTGTTACTTTAACTCATTTCTTCACCGATGGTCACTTTGCATAATTACAAGATTTTTATCAATCAAAAAGGTCCCTATTTATCATCGATCTCTCACTTTCTTCTCTCGACGAATAAATTTTCTTTCTTCTGACGTGGTTTACTTCCCAGTCTACGTATCGATCCACCCGAATCCTATAGTTTTAAAACCAGTTTTCAATGCTAGATTTTTCTAGAAAGCAAACCTTTAAAAAATGCAGTCCTGGGCCTGTGTAAGTGGACAATTTAGCTGCACATAATGGCCACTTGGAGGTTCCCTCTGCACAGAGACAAAAGACTTTTGGTGAAGCGATGCGTGGCGAATGGGTATTAAACCTTTTAACACACATGGATTGCATTGTGCCGATCGTTGTGTTTGTCTCTGTTGATTTACATCTGGAGTGTGAAAGTTGTGATCTAATTTGTGCCGCTTGCTTTATTAATTTGTTTGTTTTTTTACAATTTAAAGTTATGTTTATTAATATATTTACGCTCTTTTAATGGTCGTATTCTCGTTTCATTGCAGGTTTCTTGACGGGAATTTTGGCTCTCATTGCATTTGGAGCTCTCGAGTACAAAGGCTACAAGATCAGCGACTTTATTTTGAACAACAGTTTGCAGTTGACGATCGTCGGATGGATTTATGGAGCACTATTGGCAATTGCTCTCTACGTCAAAGGTGGCAAAACGTCGGTGGCTAATTTGAATATGTACGCTCTAACGAATAATCGCATCTATGACTTCTGGCAAGGAAGAGAAACTAATCCACGTGTGGGGCCTTTGGATGTGAAGTTCAGTTTCATTAGGGCGACTTTAATTGGATCGGTAAGTAATTTTGCTAAGAAAATTCGTGTTTATGCTAGGATTTTGGTACAAAATTATCTTCCTTTTTGATTGCAAATTCAACTGCTTTGTTGGAAGTTTGTCTTTTTGAGTTGAAAGTTTAACTGTTTTGGCAGAACATTGTTTTCGTTAAAAGTTCATATTTGATGTTCAGAATAAAACTGCAATTTTTCTGCGTTGAATTCAACTGTTTTTTGTTCAAAATGAAACAAATTTATTTGTAAATGGAACTGCTTGGTTGGTGGTTGAACCGATTGGTTCAAAATGCATTTTTTTATTTGAAGATTCACCGTTTTAGTTAAAACTTCATCTTTGGTGGAAAAGTAATTTTTCAACTAGAAATGTATTCCTGTCCAAGATTCATCATTTTTTGAAAATTGGCCTTTTTTGGTTGCATTAAACTCTTCTCGATTAAGAATTAAAATAGTTTTGGTTGAAAATTCGTCTTTTTGGTTGGAAAATTCATTCTTTTCGTTGAAAATGAATCTCTTTGGTTGAAAATGTAACTTTTGTAGAAAATTCATCTTTTGGTAGAAAATTAATCATCTTGGTTGGAAATTCGTAATTTTGATTTCAACATTTATCTCTTTTGGTAGAAATTTGTTTGTTTGAATATCAACTATTATATTTTTTGTTGTTTTAAGACTTCATCCTTGTAGCTTGAAAATCCAACTATTCAATTTGAAATTTAATTATTTTGTTGAAAATTAAACTATATCATTGAAAATTCGACTATTTGGTAGAAAGTGTAACTGTTTTTGGTTTAAGTTTAAACTTTTTTGTTTCAAAATTAGACAATTTGTTTTAAAATGCATCTTCTAGGTTGAAAATTTAACTATTTGGTTAATAGTTCAAATATTTTTTTGAGCATTCATCATTGTAGGTTAAAGATTCAGTTATTTGTGTGAAAAGTTAACTATTTCGTTGAAAATTCATTTTTTTTTTAATGCAACTTTCTTCTAAAAATTGCATGTATTTCGTTGAAGATGCAACTGTTTTCGGTTGAGGTTTATTCTTTCATCTGAGAAAAATTAACTGTTTTCTTGAAAATTTGTCCTTTTGGATTGAAAATTCATTCATTCAATTGTCATATTTTTTTGTTAAGACAAATTTACAATTTTTAAATTTTCATCTGGAATTTTTTTATTCCGTTCATAAAAGATTTTATGCTAAAAATTGTACAAGATCAGGGAAAAAAGCTTCTAAATTCAGAATTGTATAGCAATTTTTAAATTCGATGTTTTGACTATCTTTGTACATTTTTTCAGATTTTACTGTCTGCGGCTGTAATTGTTAAGGTTTTCCAAGCATCGCAGCCTCTTTCTATCTCCACCATCAATTTGACGGCCCTTATAGCTGCGATTTTACAGATAGTTTATGTCCTCGACGGCTTGATTTTCGAATCTGCTTTCGTGACTACTTTCGAAATTATGTACGAAGGAACTGGATACATGCTCTGCACTGGGTATCTCATGTACCCATTCATTTGTACTCTGCCCGCAAGATATGCCCTCTATAACAAGTGAGTATCTTTCGTTAAAATTTTTAATGTTCAGCTAAAATTAAAAACATTCAGAGGGCGCGGACTCGCGACTTCCTTATTTCCTAAGATTCTGATGTACGACGTTTTCGGTGTTAAAGACAATTTTTCAAAATTTTGCCATTTTAATTTGCAGGCCTCACATATCGGTCCCTATGTCCCCTATTATACCCCATATTCAAGTAAGGTCCCTAAAGTACCCTATTTTCAAAATTTGGTCCCTAAAGTACCCTATTTTAAAAATTTAGTCCCTAAAGTACCCTATTTTAAAAATTTGGTCCCTATTGTACCCTATTTACGGTCCATAATGGAAATCTAAAAAATTTATAATACGATCAAAGCTTTATTCAAGAGTCAAGCATTTTGAAAAAATAGCAAAAATCAGGGCATTTATGTAAGACATAACTGTTAAAAATAATTAGGGCTGCCGCACAGGCACTATTATTAACTTTTCTCAAGTCACTTTTTTGTTGCTTTTTTAAGATAAAGTATTTTTAAAGATTCCGAGAAATTTTTGATAGATGTCAATAATCTGAAGGGATTTTTAAGACTTTTAGAGTATTTTTAAAAATCTGAAGAGCTTTCAAGAACTTTTAAAAGTTTTAAGGCATTTCAAAGGCTTTTAAATATTTTAGGGAATTTTAAAAGATTCCTAGGAATTTTTAAATTAATTTTAAGGGTTTTTAGAGCGCTTAAAATATTTTAGGATAAGGAATTTTATAAAATTTTGGAAGATATTAAATGATTTTACAGGACTTATAAGGTTTTTAAGATATCTTTAAAGATTTAACGGGATTTTATAAGGTTTCCGAAAATTTCAATGATTGTAAGGGTTTTTAATGCTCTCAATGTATTTTAATAAATTTTACAGGATTTCAGGAAATATCCCCAGATCTCATAGAATTTCATGGGATTTAATAATATTTTAGTGCATTTTAAAGAATGTATTCAAGAGAACTGAGGTTTCTTTTTATTGATTTCAATAGTTTGAAGGGATTTCAAAGACTTTTATAAATTTAGGGCATTTTAAGATTCTAAATCATTTTAAAGCGATTTGAGAAATTTCAAGGGATTTCCTAGGGTTTTAATAATTTAAAGGGATTTTTAGAATTATTTCCGATTCATTTGCATTCTTTTCAATTATTTTTAGTCATCTGTCGGTTGCAAAGATTTTGAGAGATTTTCAAATATTTTTTTGCAATTCATTTAGAATTCGCCCTGAATTCGTGTTAATTTATCCCAATTTCTTTCGAAATCTTCTAAATTTGCTCAATTCAATGGATTTAAAAAAAAATTATTTAATTCATCTTGAAGTCTTTACAGCTTATCTTATATTTTTAGTCATTTCGTCAAATTCTAGTTAATTTTTCTAAACTCATTTTAAACTTACTCAATTCAATGAATTTTTTCATTTAAAAAAATTTTTTTAATTCGCTTGATTGCCCTTTAAGTTCAGTTTGATGTTTTAAATGAATTTTGTCGAATTCCATTCATTTTCCTTAATTCACTCAAATTTTACTGAAGTGAATTTATTTTTGAAATTATTTCAAATTCACTTGAATTCTGTTTTGGCTATGAAGTAGTTTTCTCTTCATTTTTAAAAAGTTTTTTTATTCATTTTATCCCGAAGTCTTTTAACCTCGCCTTGAATTCTCAGGCATCTCATCAAATTCTTTTAAATTCCTTTGAATTTTTGTACGGTTTTGTTCAGTTTTAAGATTCCTTATAGCTTAAAAAATAAATTTATTTAAATTGAAGAAAGATGTAATGTTAAATCCGTCACGTAATTAACGTCGTGTAACGTCCTGTAATTAATTAATGGGTTTTCCAATTAATTGCATTTTTGCAAGTATAATTTAAAAGTCTGTAGGACTTCATGGTAGACAGAAAGAAATTTAATTTACTACATAATGTAGCATTTGATTTCATTTTCTCAATTAAGGAAACAAAAATATTACAATAAGCGTCGAGTCGATCTAAGGCTTGCGTGATTTATGTTATATGTTTATAACATAAATCATCTCAGAAGTGAGTCCAAGCTCTGCATTCACATTTATTTAATTCTACAAATTAATTTTTAATATTAAATTTTTTAGTATCCCTCAATCTCCATTCGTTCTGGCTGCTCTCATCGTCACCTTCTTTATCGGTTACGGACTCTTCAGATATTCCAATTCTCAAAAGGACATGTTCAGAAGAAATCCACTTGCTCCGAGTCTAGTCCGTAAGTATCCAGAATTTATATAGAAAAGTTGTTTCAAAATTTGTACAGGAAGGCCTCAGGTCATAGGGAATCAGGGAATTTTATTGGTCAGGAAAAGTTCCTTACTCTTCAAAAAAGTGTATCAATATTATAGGTCAATCGATTCGTCTCGAATCAACACATTTTTTTATCCTCACATCATTTTAAAATTATGAGAATGAAAAAATTTTTACTATAAAAATCGATTTTTAATATAATATAAATATCGATAACTTTCTTTTTAATAAAATGTATTAATATTATAGGTCAATCGATTCGGCTCGAACTAAGAAATCTTTTATATTCTTGCATCAATATTGAATTATGTTAATGAAAAAAGTTTTTCTGTAAAAAAACGATTTTTTAAATATTTTAAAGTGCTAGAAAATAAATGCAATAAATATTTTTAGAAATTGCTTAGAACATTGTATTAGATATTTTTAAATTGAGGAACGTTCAATTAAAAGAATTAAAATTTTTTTGGAAATGTTATTATTACAAAGCTTCCTGTACGAGGAAGCAAAACTCAACTTTTTATCAAGATTCATCATTTTAGTTAAAAATTCACCTCTTTGGTTGAAATATCAACTATTACATTCTTCGTTGAAGTTTTTTCCTATAAAAATGTTATTATTTGGTTGAAAAGTAAATTATTTTGTTGAAAATTCGTTTCAGAATATTAAAATAAATTTTTTTTTTAATATCGGCTTGCACTTTTTTGAAAATTTAACTATTTTTTTATTAAATCTATGTATGTATTATAAAATTCAACTGTTTGGTTGAAAAATCGTTCGGGTTTCAGATTTGATACTTGAATTATTTGTCTTCTTTTTTAAGGTTTGGAAACGATACCGACTGTTCGAGGGAAGAAACTGATGGTATCTGGTGTATGGGGACACGTTCGTCATCCAAATTACCTCGGGGATATTATTCTTCACTGGTCCACCGCTTGCTTAAGTTTGGCGAAGGATATTTTGCCTTATTACAACGCAATTTTTTTAACGCTTGTACTGATTCACCGTGCAACGAGAGACAGCAAGCGTTGCCATCAGAGATACGGACTCGCCTGGGAAGAATATTGCTCTCGCGTGAAGTATATGATATTGAAAAGAGTATTTTAAGGCTCCTTAGACTAAGGGGTCCTCGCTATTTTCTACACAGT
>JAUELO010000345.1:2624919-2637618 GCA_032357855.1 Amphibolips quercusostensackenii
TTAACAACATCAATGATTGTATCTAACAGTTTATTTGAAATCAAAGGACACGATTCTACTCCAAGTTTTCGGAGGTGAGGAGCTTTCCGAACAAATTTACATAAACATTCTTCGATTAAATCTTCGCATTCTGAGCAATCTAATTCTTCTAAATTCGGAATCTTTTCGAATGATGGACAAATAACTTTGAGTGAACGTGCTATATATAAATGACGAAGCTTCGGTAGAACAGAAAGATGCAAAATGCCACTATCAGTTACGTTCTCTGAATCTGTAATAAGACAAGTTAAATTTTTTTACTTTTGTTTTTAAATTGGAAGAAAATTTAGGGTTGCTAATGGTCAGAAAATTCCAGAAAGTCAGAGAAAGTCAGGGAAATTTAAAGTAAATTTTATTATTTTGTTAAAAATTCAAAAATTTGCTTAAAAAGTCATTCTTTCTTAACAAAAATTCATGTATTATGGTAGAACTTTCATCCATCTGGGTAAAAAATCACAACTTTTTGCTCTTTAAATTAATTTGCCTGGTTGAGGATTCAACTTTTTTCTTACAAATTCATCTTTTTTGGTTGAATTCAATTGTCTTTTGATTTTTGATATTGAAAAATAAGTTTTTAAAGAAAACTTCAAACAATTTCAAAATATTTCTGAAAATGTCGAATAAATTGTGGAAGAATTTTAAGGCTTTTTTTATTTTAAAAGATTTGAAAAAATTTTAAGAATAATTTAAGTCAGTTTCAAAGATTTTTGAAAATTCTTCTCTTAGCAGAAACTTCACTTTTTTTGTTGCTGAGGATTCGACTATTTCAATGAAAATTGGTCTTTTCTGGTAGAATTTAACTGTAATTTATTGAAAAATCATTGTTTTTGGTTGAAAATTTAACTATTTTGTTAAAATTCGTTTTTTTTGTTGAAAATAAATTTTTGTTGATTGAAAATGTAACTATATCATTTATAGTTGAAAATGGATATTTTGTAGTTGAAAATGTTTTTTTAAGTTGAAAATTCATGTATTTTATCAACAATTCGTCTCTTTGTTTAAAAAAAGTATATTGTTGAAGATTTCAAATAAAAAAGGTAGAGAAGCTTCTTAAGATTTGGTTGAATATGCAATTTTTTGGTTGAAAATAAATTTATTTTAGTTGAAAATTCAACTATTTTAATAAAAATTCGTCTTTACTGGTAAAATTCAACCGTCGTTCGTTAAAAATTAATTTTTTCTTGGTTGAAAATTTAACTGTTTTGTTGAAAATTTTTTTATTGAAAATTAATTTTTGTCAACGAAAAATTGAACTATTCCAGTTTTGTTTGTTGAAAATTTAATTTTCTGGTTAAAAGTTGAGCGCTTTTGTTAAATATTAATTTCTTTTGATAAAGATTCATAATTTTAGTTGAAAATTCGTCTTTTTGGTAGAAAGTTAATTTTCTTAGCAGAAAAAATTGATAAACTGAAGTTGAAATAAATTTTATTATTTTGTTGAAAATTCTGAAATTTGCTTTAAAAGTCATTCTTTTTGGTTGAAAATTCAAATATTTTGATAGAACTTGCATCTTTCTGGGTTAAAAATCACAACTTTTTGCTTGAAAATTAATCCGTTTTGGTTGAGGATTCAACTATTCTGTTACAAAATCGTCGTTTTTGGTTGACAATTTTTTTTTGTTTAAAATGAATTTTTTTTACTAAAATAACAACTATTACATTTTTTGTTGAGAACTTATCTTTTTTAGTTGAAAATTCAGCTACTTAGTTGAGTGTAGAACTACTTTATCAAAAATTCATTTTTTTGGTTGAAGTTCATCATTTTAGTTAAAAAACTTTTTGTTTGTTTAAAGTTTAACTATTTTGTTGAAATTTGTTTTCTTGAAAATTAATTTTCTTACTGAAAATTTAACTATTACATTTTTGGTTAAATATTGATCTTTTTTAGTAGTAGGTTCAACTATCTGCTTGAAAATTTATATATTTTGTTGAAAATTCGTCTTTTGTGATAGAATATCTTCTTAGAGACTAATTCATCTTTTTCTTGGAAATTCATTTCGTTGATTGGAAATTTAATGATTAGGTGGATAATTCTTCAAAAATTAAAATATTTGGTTAAAAATTTATTTATTTGTTAGAAGTTAATCTGTATTTGTAGAAAATTAATCTTCTTGTTTGAAAATTGATATTTTTGGGTCAAAATTAATTTTCTAAACTAACAACTTAACTATTCCATTTTTTGTCGAACATTTATCTTTTCTCATACAAACCTAATCTTCTTAATTTAAAATTCATTTGTTTGGTTGAAAATTCATCTGTTTGGTTGAAAATTCAATTATTCCATACTTGGTTGTAAATTTATCGTCTTCAGTAAAAAACTCCTGTATATTGTTGAAAATTCGTGTTTTGTGGCAAAATTCCTTTGAAAATTCAAATATTTCATTGAATTTATCAAATTTATTTTAAAAAATTAATTTTTTTACTAAGAATTGAACTATTCTATTTTAAGTAGAAAATTTATCTGTTTTAGCTAAAAATTCAACTATTTTGTTAAAAGTTCTTTTTTTGTGGAAAAGTATTCTCATTAGTTAAAACTTCATTTCCTTGGTAAAAGATAATTTCTTAAGTTGAAAATTTAGGTCTTTTGTTGATAATTCGTGTTTTTTGGGTAGAAAATTCTTCTCTTGGGTTGCAAATCTAACTATTTGTATACATTTTTTTTCTCTAAAAATTCATTTCGTTGAATTTCTTTTCATTCATTTTTTAATCTGAAAATGTAACTATTCCATTTTTGCTTAAAAAGATATCTTTTTTATTTAAAGATTTATTTATTTCATTTTGAAACTCGTATTATTTTAGTTGAAAATTCAATTATTCATTAAGTAAATTCATATGATTAGGTTAAAAATTCCGCTTTTTTGTTAAAAAATCATATTTTCGGGTTAAAAACTCAACTGCTTTGCAGGAAATTTGTCATTTGGACTTGAAAGATCATTTTTTTAAACTAGAAACTCAACTATTTTGAATTGTTGAAAATTCATCTTTTTTTATTTAATTCAACTGTTCTTGATTTAATATTAAAATCATTTCTTTTGCTCAAAATTCAACTACTTGGTTGAAAGTTTTAATACTTTGTCAAAAATTTTTTTTCGGGTTTTAGTTTAAGTTTGAAAATTAGTACACTTTTCGTTGAGAATTTATTTTTTTTATTGAAGATTTATCACTTTGATTGAAAATTCATGTATTTTACGTACATTTCACGTAATTTTGTAATGACCTCTTATAAAACTCTGTACGACTGTTGTCACAAAAAGTGTTTCAAATAAATTTAGAAACAAAAATTTTGTTGCATTAAAATTATTAATCTCCTAGGACCTAAATGTTAGGTTGTTTTTATACCTGAGAGAAGAATTTAGAACGGTCAGGGAAAATGAAAAATACGCCAAGAGAAAAGTCAAGGAAAGTCAGGAAATTTTGAGATTGGGATTTTGTAGCAACCCTGATATTTTATTCATCACTTGATATGCTTACCTGATATGTTTAATTCTGTCAGATGTTTGCAATTTTGTGATATTAATTCTAGAAGTGCATTATCAAGAAAATCGTTTCCTCCAATGTCTAATGTTTCAAGATGATTTAATTTAACTAAAATCAAATTTACTAAACTCCTTGATTCAGATATACCATAAAGTACTAAATTCTTCAAGTTTTTATGCAGAATTAGGGCTGGAATTATAGAATCTAATTTGAGCGTTCCTACGTTTTCAAACCCAACTGTATGAAGAGATAAACATTTCTTCCTCATCTATAAAAAAATTTGTATTTTATATTAATCAGAGTGTCTACTATCTGTGAAAACCGGGAAACAGCCAGAATTAAAATAAAGCCTAGAAAAACCATGAATTAACCAGAAATACAAATTCGAGCCGGGAATCAAGTTTAAAGTTTCGAAAAATGTGATATTTCTTATTAATCGTGCTAACAAGTCAAATAAATTTAAATGTTTATTAATTTCTTAAAAAAGTTATAGTTATATTTTGTATTGTAAATTATTTTTTAATAATGGAAAATAATTCTGTTTTTAACATTTTTTATCACACTATAATTTGTAAACTTTGTCATACTTTTAAAGAGATGAGAAAAATTATATTATGGACGAAAACTTAAAATATTTTAGATTTTAGGACAATTTTTTAAATTTTATAGAATTAATTTTTTTATAAAAACTGTATTATTGCAAAAGATATTTAGAAGTTTTTAAAAGATACAGAAATAATTTTTAATCTTTAAAAGATTTCAAAACATTTCAAACAAAACGTAGATTTTCGAAAATTTCTAAAAAAATAAGCTTCTTAAGAATTCTGAAAGGTTTGAAGAGAATAAAAACAAATTTCCTAAGATTCCTAAAGAAATTCTAAATGATGTTTTATTTTGAAAAATTAATTTTAAGAGAAAATTAAAAAAGATTTACAAACATTTCAAATGATTTCCTAAAATTTGAAAAAGAATGTTCAACATTTTTGTTGCAACATTAAAAAATTTTAGAAAAAATTTGAGTAAGCTTAAGAGATATTTAGAAGTTTTATAATGATTCAAAATTAATTTAATACAGTAGAAGATTAAAAAAAGCAGATTGTTGAGTATTTCAAACAAAAAGATTAGATAAGTTTCTTAAGAATTTTGAAAGGTTTTAAGAGAAAAAATAAATTTCTTAAGATTTCTGTGAAAATTTTTAATGTTTTTTTTTTAAATACACAAAAAGAAAATTTGAAAACATTTCAAATTTTTTTATAAGTTTTCCGAAATTGATATTTAGAATGTTTAGAAATTCATGCAAATTTTTGTTTAATTTTAGGAAATATTTGAATAATTTTAATAGATATTTAGAAGATTTAGAAGTTTTAAAAAGATTGAAAATAATTTAAAGCTTGAAAATATTTTTAAAAAGCTTAAACAAAATTGATGTTTTTCATGATTTTAAAAGAAAAATTCAAAGCTTTCCATGAATTTTGAAAGGTTTCAAGTGAACAAAAAACTTTTCTCAAGATTTCTCGGAAAATTATAAATGATTTTTTATTTTGAAAAATAAATTTCAGAAAATTTTTTCTGGAAATGTCGACTAAAATCTGGAAGATTTTCAAGGCATTTTTTATTTTGAAAGATTTTTAAAAACTTTACGAATAATTTCAGTCAGTTTAGAATATTTTTGAAAATTCTTCTCTTGGCAGAAATTTAACTTTCTTTCGTTGCTGAGTATTCAATTCCTACGATGAAAATTGGCCTTTTCTGGGAGAATCCAACTGTAATTTGTTAATAGCTCATTGCTTTTCGTTCAAAATTTGTTTTTTTTTTGTTGAAAATGAATTTTTGTTAATTGAAAATGTAATTATATTATTTTTTGTTGAAAATGGATCTCTTTAAGTTGAAAATGGGGGGTTTTATGTTGAAAAATCATGTAATTTGTTAACAATAAGTTTAATGTGAAAATTCATTGTTTTAGTTAAAAATCCGTATTTTTTGTAAAACATTAATTTTCTTGGAAGAAAATTCTTCTGTTTGTTTAAAAACTCAAATACTGGGTTGAGAATGATATTTTTGATTAAAATTTTTTTTTTCAAATAAAATTTAAAATTAGAAAAGATTGAAAAAATTTTAAATTATTTCTGAAAATGTCGAATAAAATCTAGAAGATTTTAGGGCATTTTTTTATTTTGAAAGATTTGAAAAAATGTTACGAATAATTCGAGTCAGTTTGAAAGATGTTTGAAAATTCTTCTCTTGGTAGAAATTTCACATTTTTGGTATTTTGTTAAATATTTGTCTTCTTTTTTTGAAGTAGATTGTTGAGGATTTCAAGGAAAAAGGTTAGATAAGCTTCTTAAGAATTTCTAAAGGTTTCTTTGTTGATAAATCAACTTTCTGGTTAAAAGTTGAGCGGTTTTGTTAAATATTCATTTTATTGGATGAAAATTCATAATTTTAGTTAAAAATTCGTCTTTTTGGTAGAAAATTAATTTTTTAGCAGAAAATTGATCTCTTTGGTTGAAAATTCAAATATTAGGTTAAAAATTAACTTTTTCATTGAAAATTGATTTTTTTCAAAAACTATTTGAAATTTGAATATTTCAAGCACTTTTAAACAAAAGATGGATTTTTGAAGATTTAGAAAGAAAATTTAGAACTGTTTTATAGTTTTTCAATTCTTTGGTAATATCGATTAATTATTTATTAATTATTGAAGAATTATTGCAAAAAAACGTTATAATAGTAGATTACTTGGATAGCTGAAGGCTAACAGAACTAAAGAGACATAGTAGCTAAAGAACTTGGAAAGGCATGCAAAAACTTCCAAAAATTAAAAAAAATGTCCATCCTTTTCAAAAATTATAATAATTTTCAAACTTTTCAAAAAATTTCAAACTTTCCAAAAATATATAAAATTTTTCAAAATTCAAATTTTTAAAAATATTTTCCAACCTTTTCAAAAAAATTTTAAACTTTCAAAAAATTTCCAAAATTTTTAAAAATTTTTCCAAAAATGTCTAAACATTTTCAAAAATTTTAATGATTTCCAAAAATGTTTTAAACTTTAAGTGGAAAATGCACAATAGATCAGGCTGTTTAACTCAAAGTCGTCGCTCATTGGCCTATCTATAGAAAGAAGGACTGAAATTCACTTTCTTCCCTAGGGCAGAAAGTAGATGAAGTAGCGGGAGTAAAATAAAGTAGTCTGCATTTGGCCACTTTCGATAATTCGCTAATATCTAATACATCAAATATTATATCTAAGAATTATTTACCAATTAGAATACCAAAAATAATTAACTCAAGATATTTTTTACAAAAAATAACAACTGTCATGTTAACCAAATCTGCGCAGATAATAATTAAGACATTAGCAATTGTAACCTAATTGTATTAATTTTTACTTGACACCATAAATTACAAAGATATTATTTTATTTCAATAATAAGATATGAGAATATATGAAATACACATAGAAAAAATTAGTAAATACTCTGACTTAGAAATTAAAAAAAAACGAAGTTAAAAATTATTATAAAAATAATTAAAGAACAATTAAAAAATGTATAGGTACTTACCAAATTTAAAAAACGATTTTTTTTTTATTCATGGGGCATTTCATAAGTAAAATAGAGCTCTTCAATAAAGTCACATGGCAATTCACGAAAAAAATTACCATTGTAACGAAGAGGGATTGAAGATAAATGAAGAGATTTAATTTTTTTCATCTTTGCAAATAAAGTGAACCAATCTTCTTCTTGGTCACAAAAAGAGTCCATTATTATGCCAATTTTAGTGATTCTATGACAATGTCGCATTAGCAATGGTACAATTTTATGTTCGCAATACTGATTTTCTTTTGAACAGTGAACATCAAATACATCACTGTCTGTCAAATCGAATTCTTGAATATTATCACACGATGTAAGAATATTGCGAATATCTCGAAATTCTATTGGAGTTGATAGTTTTACACAATATCTTTCGTCTTCTATGTACGGGATTTCTCTAGTTGTTAGATATTTTGCACTAAGTCTTATCACCTTCCGAAAAGTCTTCTTGTTTATAACAGAACATGATCCCCAGGTATTTTTATGAAAATCAAGCCTTTTAACATTACTCCACGAATTTCGGCTCAGTAATGTCCATCTTTTGCAGACTGTGAAAAGAAATTATTTTTTTTATACGTTAACTGTTAAATTTGTGTGGTTTTGCCTGTAAGAAATTAATCAATTTTATCAACATTTATTTTTAATAATCTTGTACACTAGAGGCGGGAGGGTCTCACATATCAGAATCATGTGCGGTCTGGGAGACCGCATGTCCATACGTCTATACAAATTTGTCACTTTTTGACTGAAATACCTGAAACAGAAATATAACATTGTGACGCTACCGTGGACGTGCGGTCTCATGGACCGCATGGGAGGAGGAACCAATATGTCAGACATTTTTAGCAATATTAGTTGTTTACAATTCAATGTGTATTTATGTATTTATATGTGCGATGAATTAGAGACATTGCGTGATCTATTGAGCCCAAGGTCAATTAGAAAATACATTTGAAGGGTTCGCGGTCTAAACCTGTTACCTGACATTTTTTCGAAATTGATTTTTTTTGTGTTTGCTGGAACATTTTTTATATACAGTTAATATCCCAAAAACGAAACAACCAAATTCCTTTTAGTTTTTTATGGGTTTTCGAAAATCGCGTTTTGATATCTGCACTCTACAGCATAGGTCTGCGGTCTAAACCTGTTAACGGCTCATGTCGTTTTATCAAAAATCCGTGTTTTTTCTCCAATCGGCTCAGTTTACTCGTAGAATAGAGCAAATAAACACATGTCAGTGTGGATGCAGTTAAGTTTATGTGTGTGTCTAAACTTATTTGAGGCTACTTTCACCTTATCTTCGATGTTGTCGTTTTACAGATCGCTGTAAAGACGAAGGTGAGCGACGCGTCTCGATTACTAACACTCAGCAAACTTTTGCAATGAACTATTTAAAATTTTTGCAAGCACATCTATTTTCGGCATGCGATTCCAAAGATTTTGACATATAAAACTTGCCCGCAGCTTAAAAAACAACGCAGAAAAATGCGAGCCCATTTTTATCAATAAAATACTGCGGATAGAACACTGCAGAAAACAGGTTTAGACCGCTGGATCCTTTTGTAGATAACATATGTATAGCTTTCACTTGTCATATAACGTTCGATTTTGATTTAAATGTTATAGAACTAACGCGTATAATTTTTCTGTGGTAAATGAACAAAAAAAATTTTACGGTTTAAAAAAATATTGAAAATTTCAAAAATAGTAACGATTTTCTTTAGCCGTGTAAAATTTCTAAAATATCAGTTAACAGGTTTAGACCGCAGACCCTTCAATTATTGAGCCTTTGATGATATTGTAAAATTTGTTATAGCGATTCACCCCGGTTGACGCACAGTGTGAAAAAAATGACTTTTTTGGTTCAAAATAACATACATCCCACAAATATTGACTGACTCGGACACACAAAATTTTAACAAGCTGAGAAAATTTCGAAGAAAGTTGGCGAGCCTAATTTTTAATTTATTTTTTCAATTTTTTATAAATAAACAATTAAGACTAAATAAGCGACAATTTTTTATATTTGACGTTTCTGGTGCTCGACAGTAGTAGGAAAATTGGTGTAATCGCCTATGTTTCATAGATTTACATTTCTTAAGAATCATCATAATACAATAAACAACAAAAATTGTACAAACAAATTATTTGTTGGAAGCATGTTTTCTATGATTTTCAAAAATTTTAGGTTTTTAAAGTTATATTGCAAGAAATTTGGATGGAGAGAGTATTATAATGAAGAATATTTCTCTTAAGGTTATTCTGGTTACTATTATAAGCAAATTTAATAAACAATTGCATTATTCAGGCTTTTTTCAACAGAAAAATGAGTTTTTTACGTCATTTTTAAAAAATTAGAAACCTCATATAATTTTAGCAAAATTCTTAATTTGTTGATAAATTTTATCATTTTTTCGAACAAATATAATAAACATATGCATTATTTGGGCATTTGTCATGGAAAAATTGCTTTTTTTCAATGTCAGTCCTTTTAAATAGTAATTTAATAATGATTTTATCAACACTCATAGTTACTTAGTTGACAAATTGTTTGTCTTCTTTAAACAAATTTAATAAAGAAATGCATTATTCGGGCATTCGTCGACAGAAAAATACGTTTTTTTCTATGTCAGTTTTTTTAAAACTAGGAACCTCATGATAATTTTAGCAAAATTTATAATCTGTTTATAAGTTTTATTATTTTCTTAAACAAAAATAATAAAAAATCGATTATTTAAGCATTTTTTGACAGAAAAATAAGTTTTTTTTTCAATATTAGTTTTTTAAAATTAGTAATCTCATGATAACTTAAGCAAAATTCATAATCTTTTGATAAATTTTATGATATTTTAAAACAAATATAGTGAAAAAATCCATAATTCGGACATTTGTCGACGGAAAAATTCATTTTTTGCAATGGCAGTCCTTTAAATTGGGAAGTCAATGATAATTTTATCAACACTCATAATTAGTTGATAAATTGTTTGTCTTCTTTAAACAAATTAAATAAACAAATTCATTATTCGGTCATTTTTCAACGAAAAAAATCATTTTTTCGATTTGATCAGTCTTTTTATTTGGGAAGTTCGTGATAATTTTAGCAACAATCATTATTTGCTAATAATTTTATGTTTTTTTGCAAAACGAATTAAGTTAAAATATGTACTTTTCGGGCATTTTCGACGAAAATTTCGTTTTTTTTTCTTTAATTTTAGTCCTTTCAATTGAAGGCATAACGTTTAAAGAAGACATAAAATTATTTAACTAATTATGAATTTTGCTGATATTATCGTGAATTTCTCAATTAAAAGGAAGGACATTAAAAAAAAAACATTTTTTCCGTCGACAAATGACCAACTAATTCATTTTTGAAATTACTTTATTAAAAAATCATAAAATTTATGACCTAATTATAAATGTTGCTGAAATTATTATGAAGTTTCCAATTAAAATGACTGACATTGAAAGAAAATGAATTTTTCCATTGACAAATGCCCCAATAATGTATTGTTTTATTAAATTTCTTTTAAAAAGTCATAAAATTTATTAACTAATTATGAATGCTGCTAAAATCATCATGAAGTTCCTATTTAAAAGGACTGGCATTAAAGAAAACACTAATTTTTCCGCCCACAAATGCCTGAATAATGTATCTGTTTATTGAATCTGCTGGAAAAAATTATAATATTTATCAACAAATTATGAATTTTGCTGAAATTATCATGAGGTCCCTAATTGTAAAAAAATTGACATCGAAAAAAATGTCTGTCTACAAATGCCTGAATAATACATTTGTTTATAAATTAACAAAAATAATTGTAAGATAAATTTCCTTTATTAAAATATTGTTTACTTCTAAATTTCTTGCAATGTAACTTAAAAAAACTTAAAATGATTGAAAATGATAGAAAACATATTTTCAAACAAAAAAATTGTTTGTAACAAATATTGTTGTTTATTGTATAATGGTGGAATATTTTTATATAATGTAAATATACAAAACGTAGGCGATCACAACAATTTTCATATTATTGGCGAGCATCGGGAACGTCAAATAGAAAAAATTGTCATTTTGCTTTCTCATAGAGGAAGCTTTGTAATGGTAACATTTTCGAAAAATTTTAAATTCATTTAATTAAACGTTCCTCAATTTTAAGATGTATAATACAATGTTCTAAACAATTTTCCGGATGTGTGTGTGTGTGTGTGTGTGTGTGTGTGTGGATGAAAGTGTGGATGTCACACTTTTTTGTGAAGACGATAATTTGAAAACGATTGCAGATAAATTGATGAAATTTGGAGGGCTTATTTTCACAGCTAATATCTTGAAACCGACCAAAGGATTTCTAAACATATTCATTGCTTTTTTTTAGTACTTCATAATATTTAAAAAATCGGTTTTTTATAGTCATATTTTTTTACTGAAATAATTAAAAATTGATGCAAGAATATACAAGATTCCTTGGTTCGAGATGAATCGACTGACCTATAATATTAATACATTTTATTAAAGAGTAAGGTAGTTGTGATCATTTATATTATATTAAACATCGATTTTTATAGTAAACATTTTCTCATTCTTATAACTCAAGGTTGATGTGAGAATGGAAAAGATGTGTTGATTCCAGATGAATCGACTGACCTATAATATTGATACATTTTATTGAACTGTAAGGAAGCTATGGTAATGCATGTTTGAAAAACGGTTTTTTATAGTACAACTTTTTTCCTTCAACATAATTCAAAATGTATGCAAGAACGGAAAGGTTCCTTGATTCGGGGCAAAGCGACTGACCTATAATGTTAATACACTTTTCTGGAGAGTAAGGATGTCATGCTCATTCGTAATATTTAAAACATCTGTTTTAAACAGAAACACTTTTTTCATCAATATAATTCAAAGTTGACGCATGAATAGAAAAGAATTTTTGATCATAAATTTTGAAATAAAATAATTCTGACAATTTTAGTAAAAAAAAAACGTCAAACTGGGAAAAGGATACGGTGTGAAAGAATTTCCCCCTTCCCTTTTCCATGTCGAAAAATTACCATTTCAAATACAAAATTTATTTGTTTGATTTGTCATTGTATTATTAAAAAAAGTCGTATTATTTTACATAAGGAAGCAAATACATTTGCTAACGGGAAGCAAAGTGCTGGTGAAATGAGCACCATATAAAAATAGATACAAATAAAGTGGAAACACTCGAGATCGAGTTCACAGCTAGTTTACAAATTGGTTCAACTTTTACCATAGTAGTTGATTTTTAAATGTAAAAAAATCAGTTTTCAGCCAAAAATGGAATAGCTTAATTTTCAATTAAAAAGTTAATTTAAAAAAATAATAATTTTCAACGGATAATGTAATAGTAGAAATGTTGAACAAAAAGGTTAACCTTTTAATAAAATTGTTGAATTTCCAATGAAATAATAAAATTCCTAATTAAAAGTATAACCTTCAGGAGGAAACAACTGAAGAAAATAAATAAAAATGAGAAGCAAATAAATTATTAACAAAAACATTACATCAGGGTTGCCCCATTCTTTATTTTCATAATTCCTTCTTTACTCTGACCAATTTTTC
>JAUELO010000345.1:2648011-2663871 GCA_032357855.1 Amphibolips quercusostensackenii
TCGAGATATGACTACAAAAATGTTAGCATGTCTGCGTCAAGTTTCAGTAGGCGATCACCGCTCTCGCGGCCGACAGCGGTGATCACCGACAGAAACTTGGCGCATACATGTTCGCACATTTTTATTCATATCTTTAAAACTCGTGAAGATTTTGAAAGGTTTATCAGCTGGAATTAAATATAGGACTTTAAAGAATGTTTGGTATAAATTTCAGATTTTTACTACAGCTTTCTTAGGTGATGCTATAAGTTGAAGTCGAGGTACGAAATTCGAGAAATTCTTGATTTTTTTTATAAACTTCAGATGTCCTGTATTCTCTTTAAATGGTGAAAAATATCTCCATTAAGGGTCATTCCACTTAGAATTGTATAAGCTTCCCAAATATTTTTTTGAGTCTCTTCCTCTTTTTTTTTAAATTATAGATAACCTATAGATTGTGTGTAATTTTCTACTTAGTGTTTTGCTAATATGCACTCAATTTCCGTCCACCCGAAGGATAGTTAAACATACATTTGGAACATTTCGAGGAAAGTTTTTAGGGAAGTTTTTAGTCAGTTTTAACCGTCCCCTCATTACCAGGGATAAAAGGCAAAGTTCACGAAGTAAAGGAAAGGCAAGAACAAGGAGGATGAGGGTAGGTCGTAAGGGAAGCATGAGGCAGGCAGAATGAGAATATAGGGTCCGTCCTTATCTGCAGATAGCAGGCACCGAAACACCCTTCTCGTTCTGCGTCCTGCGTCCACGAGTCTGCCACCGAGTAGGACGTGCCATGATGAATCGGCCATATTGCCTTACTGCCCTCTAAAAGGGGTGAAAGGTGAAATCTCAACCCTCCTCTTCCCTTCTCTTCCCCTTCCCTTTCCGTGTCGTACACATTACATACACTAACCTCAACAACTTTCTCTACATATGATCTATCTATAAAAGCGAAATGACTCCACGATCAAATAGTACGACTTCACTTTCATTAGAATGTATGGACAGGAGAAATATTTGTTCTGTGACAACAGTTTTTAGCCCCTTATTCAAACCTATCCACTCTTTCAACACTTTACGTGATTATTATGTTCTATCTGATATTTTTCAAACATTTTCGTTTTCCGAGGGGAATTTAAAATTTTTATTTCAGTTTACCTATGCAGAATTCATTTTCCGAGTGGTATTTTTATTTTCAATGGAACTGAAATCGAATTGTGCCTCACATGAGTAAATTGCTTCTTAACTTATTTTTCAATTAGATTGTTGGGAAATTGTAAATTTTTTAAACTTTGTGAAACTGGAATTTTTATGAATTCTCTTTGCTTGCATTTTGAGAACAAATTATAGATTGTAAGTCATGGGAACGTGACGCTACATCTTTCGAAAAGATTCTCTCGAAATATTTTATATTCAGTTCAGCCTCTGCTCTTGAGATAATCTTAACCTTATTGTCCCTCTTCAATCTGTGACACTTTATTCTTTTTCATATTTCGGATTACCTTTTCTTTTAAAAACAAAATTCAAAACTAAGGTTAAGGTTTTTATTTTATATAAAGGTTCAAATTATCCTTGAAATTATCCTAAAGTATTTTAGGGGTTGTCAATAAACTGCATTATCAATTTTAGGCTTCAACAAAATAGTTGAATTTTAGACCAAAAAACATGAGTTTTTAACAAAATAGTTGAATCCTTAACCAAATAGATGAATTTTCAACAAAGAAGATTAATTTTCTACGTAAAAAGATGATTTTTCGATAAAAGTGTTCAGTTTTCAAGCTAAAAAGTCGAAGGTTTCAGAAAACAGGTGACTTCTATAAAACCTGAGAAGAATTTCCAAGAAGAAAGTTAATTTTCAATAAAAAAACATGAATTTTTAATCAAATAGTTGAATTTTAATCTAAAAAGATCAGTTTTCAACTGAAAAAATAGTGGAATTTTCCGTTTAAAAATTACTTAAGAAAAATAGAACGAATTTTTAGCCAGTTAAATTCAATAAAAAATACGAATTTTTAACAAAACAGTTGATTTTCTAACCAAAAATGATGCACTAAAATTTTCAGCTTAAAAAATTAATATTTAACAAAAATGAAGCATTTTCAGCAAATTAATTACATTTTTTAAGCAAAAAGGTGAATCTTCAACCAATTAGTTGAATTTTCAACCAAAAAATATTAATTTTCAAGCAAATAGTTAAATTTTCAACCAAGAGAATGAGTTTTTCATCAAAAATATTAATGTTCTACCAAAAAAGACGAATTTTCAACAAAATACATGAATTTCAAATAAATATAGTTTCATTTTTAACCAAACAGTCTGATTTTCTACCAAATTCTTGAAGATTTTGTTTCTATAAATTGAGAAATCATTTGTTTCAAACTTCAAACAATCGCGATAAATAGATTGTCAAATCTGTACATGGAAAAAACTTGCCATAATTTTCGTAACCGCACAGGAATTTATTTTTTGAAGTTTTTAATTTTTGAACCTCATTGTGACATCGTAGTACCATTTTTTATTTCAAAAAGTTATCAGAGATGTGTATTTATCATAAAATGTGCCAACTTTTTAGCACTAGCCATTTTCTATTAATAAAAATATTGTGTTTTGAACACCCCCTTAATATAAATCATAAGATTATCCATATTTAATGAATCTTAAGCAAAAAAATTTTTATTTTGCAATCAACCCTCAAAAATATTATTTACATTTTACATAAATTCTTGTTTTTAATTTTTGTTCCTTGTAAATGTTCCTTTCTTTGGGAAGCAGAGTGGATCAGATGGTAGCGTGTTTGGAAAGTTTTCGATCACTGATACTAAGAACCACACTGCCGTCTGTTCGAATCCCAATACAGAGAAAAATTAAATTCTCGTTTCTGTATGTTTTGAGTTTATTATTACTAGATTAAATTCGAACCTTATTCTAGAATTCCACATCCATAACATTGTTGAAATCAAATTTATAACTCATTTTTTGAGTTTGTAAATAAATTAAATAAATAAAAAAAAGAAGAAATTTCTAACAAAAAGACGATTTTTCAAAAAGTACAATTGTTAACCAAATAGTTGAGTTTTCTATTAGACGGAAAAAAATAATATGAGTTGTCTATTGATACCAGCAGATTACTTCACCCGTTGAAAAAGACATAACTAAAATAAAGAATTGTATTTTTATTTAAGACAGCTTCACACTTTTGATATGAATATTCTATTTTCTTAAATTTATGAAAATTTTGTTTTTATAACTTGATAAACCATTGGTGTCAAACTTTAAACAATCGCAATAAATAAGCAAAGCTATCTTAGAATTGCAGAAGTTCAGATTGCTCACTTAAAAAAGCAGATTTAATGAAACATGAATTTTGCATATCTTCACTCTTATGAATTTTCTCCAATTCATTTTCAAGGAGATTTTTTTTTATTTAATGATGCCTTCACATCGAATCGGTTTTCATAATTTAAACAAAAAATTCTGTAAGACGAATCAAAAAAAAGTGGAATTCTTTAAAAAAAGGAGAATTTGAATTTTTATTTAATAATGCAATTTAATTAGCTTGAAATGTAAGTGGGACCAGGGCTTTAGAAACCCTAATTCAGTATTAGACAGGGCACTAAAACCCTGTTCTCACTTACATGCTTAGTTAAAAATAAATAAAATTGATTATTTTAACAGAAGTTTGAAACCATCGTTTAAAGATAAGGCGGAAAATAAATACATGGGACGGTCGGTTATACGTGATGTCATAGAACACCTCTTGCCCTTAAAATTAGCCAAGTTTTTTTCTTCATGCTTCAATTGAAGTTTTATTCTCTTTATTGTAGATCTCCTGCTCTCAATTAAAAGTGGAAACAACAATTTCGAAAACGAGGATATGAATGATGAATATTCGAGTGATTCAATGAGCATTAAAGTTGATTTGAGTGGGAAAGAGTGAAATTTAAGCGAATTTTGCGGAGATCAGAGGTCGACGCATGTTGATGACTGGCAGACAGTCGGTGCCGCGGCTGGTGTCCTCAGTCTGAACTTTACTGAACTTATATAATGCATGCGTAAGAAGAATGGACCACCCATGTAGATGGGGTCCCACTCTTGTCAGCCTCGAGTGTCCTCAAGGGTTGCGCGCGCGAACGAAGTACTCCATCAGACGGTTTGAGACGGATGGAGTCAGGCAGACAACATACCGGTAGAAAATATAGGCGACCGTGTTACGCGAAATGAACGAGTCACTTTGCAGCCCCAACCTTCCAAGACAGCTTCTGCCTTTGAAAAGAGCTCCTTGGGGCGAGATTATTCGCTACCAAAACCAAATATTTGAATCAAGGATTTATTTCAACATGAAATTAACAAAACTTAACAAAAACACCAACAAACCGTTTCGTCTTCTGATTCTTCGTTTTCATCATTTTCACCAATTTCTTCATCCAGAGTTCCCAACGATCAAATTAAATAAGTTAAGCTTGGATTGAAAGTATAATCTGCCTAAAAAATAATACAATTTCCGGTACATTTGTGGCATCCCTCATTCGGAAAAATTTGAGATACAGAAAACATTAGCAAGAGTCCTGTGGGAGGTGCGAAGACACCCCACTAATTTTTGATAATTTCTTGTGTACTCCAAATTTTTCTGAATGAGAGATACCACAATGTCCAATCATTATACTTTTTTGTCGGAAATTCTTTCTCTATCTGTCTCCAGTACTTCCTTCTTTGAAGTTTTGTTTTGGGATTTTTGCAAATTTAATAAAACACCCTGTATGTGAATATTTTTGTTTTATCATCGAATAAAAGACGTAATGTCGAAACGGGGAAATACGACTCCACTCTAGGGAAGAGCAGAGGTCAAAGATTTCAGGCCAGGCCGTCTCGAGAGCGTAATATGCAGCCCAGAACGACAAAGAGTTGTATAAACCATAAACCAACTTTCCTGAATTTCTAAAAGCACCACTTATTTCTGCATTTCTTGTCGTTTTACCACGCCAATCACTATTACAGCAATAAAATTAAATTCTATAAAATTCTATAAAATTATCTAAAAATGTTTTCTTCATTTCTAATTTGAAATTAAAACTTTACAACTGCCTTTAAAAAATGCATATGGGGCATTATTTCTCAAGTATACCCACATTCAAAAACGAGATTTCTTGTATCTTTTTAGATTTTTAATTTCAATTATAAATTATATATAATTTATATTTTTGAGTTCTTATAGAATTTTAAATGAATCGATTAATATCCTGGTATTACGTGAAGCCACAATAAGTTAAAATTTTTTATTAATTGCAGAGTGTTGGCGAATCATAAATTTTACTTTGTTCATAATGTATATAACATGCATAAAAGTTTAAATTTGGATGCTTTTTATATTTATTTTATGCAAGAGATAATTCATTTTTACGGACCCCATAAATTTAAAATAAATTTAGAAAAATGTTCTGAACTGTTCAAAATTGTGATGGGTTTAAAATATTTGTAACTAAAAAATTAAGAAAGCTGTAGCAATTAGAAGATTCAGGGTCCTTTACATTTTTTTGTAGATGCATTTTACATTTTTAACATGAAAAAGTTTCCAAATCACCAAAAAAACCTCTAAGATAATTTATGGAGCTTCTAAAATTTATTTTGAAAGTAAGGTTTTTTCAGCGATATACAATAAAAATTTATAAAAATTTACAAATCTAAGGCACTTGGGAATATTATTCAGATTATGAAAAAAGATTGATACCATATTTTTTTTTTAATTTTGCAATTAAAAAAACGGAATCTTCTTATAGAAGCTCATATACTTTTTTTATTGCAGATTTGTCGGTTGCGCAAATTGTGCAACCCTAGGATTCACCCCTTTTTTTTAATTCATAAATTACTTAAAAAATAAATTTATAGATGCAAGGGGATATTCAAAAATCCTGAAAATTGAAAATTACCAAAGAAAGGTTGTATACAAAATTATTAGACACGAACAATAATCATTCGAAATTGTAATAGAAATATCCGAGCTGATATACAAATTTTATTTTATTGGATTCCTGGTAAAAATTTTGGAATAATTCATCCAATAGCTGAATAATGTTAAAAAAGAAAAACTATAAGCTATAAATAAAGTTTATGTATTTAAAAGTTTATAAGAAAACCTGGTAAATTACTTTCAGATTTACAATTGAATTTATAGAGAAAATATTTTTTTCTTTTAAACTTCTTAAAATTATATGAGACATCTTTCGACCTTTAAAAATTACTATTTAAAGTTTCGGACCTGAAACTTTTTATTTTTAAAAAATTTATAAGAATTGAGAAGGCTTGATCGTGAATATGATAATATATTACATGCTTGAAAGTATATCTCATAAAGTGTATTTTTTAGATCAATTGAATGACATAAAAAATATCTAATTTCTACGAGAATTAAAAAAATAAATCAAATCAATAGTAATCAAATAAAATATTATATTAAAAAAATTTTTAAAATTTTGATCTTGAAGCAATATTTCCATGTATTGAATAACAATCCTATTTCAGTAAAAATACGCATAACTAAAAAAAATGTCTTTGGCCTCTGAAAATTATCATCAAGAGTTTTTGAGCTGAAACTATTTATTCTTTAAAAATCAGTTCTTCTCATTTTCTTTATAGATGCAAAATAAACATCCATAAAAATGTACAAATGTAATGCGCTTTGAAAAATTTGAAATAGTTTATCCGGTGAACTGAATTTTCGAGAAGCTAAAAGATTTTAATAACTTGAAAAACCTTGTTTTTTAATTAATAAAAAAAAATTTAATATTATTTTCAGATTTTTAAATGAAATTTATAGAGGAAGAACTAATTTTTTAGATATTTATATGAAACTTGAAAAATCTTTCTGTCCTCTGGAAATTATCAACAAAAGATTTGGAGCTAAGAGTTTATAGTTTTGAAAAATCTATCAAAATTGAGAAGACTAATAAAATGAAAAGTATGAAAATTTTTAATTTTTAGCATTTAAACTATTCAAGAAAAATAACATACATATATAGTATATAAATTTTACAGGTTGATTTAAATATTAAAAATGAATGTTCAAATTTTGATCAAGTTTATGAAAAACATATTTTTCCTGACTAAGCGAAAGTCACAAATTTATCAGAATTTTCAAAAATGTACCTTTCATATTTTAAAGGGTATATGACATGCTATCTTTTTTTAAAGATTGAAGTTTGAAAAAAGTTTTTTAACTCACGTTCACTAAATTGATTTTATGTTATGTTTCTTGAAATGAAAACATTAAATTTTGTATTTCAAAGTGTATTCTCAACGAAAAACTTAATATGTAAATAATACTTCACCCGAAAAAGATTTTAGCTTTAAAGAAAAAATAGTTGAATTTATCCCAAAGAAGACAAATTTTCAACAAAATAGATGAATCCTAAAACAAAACAAAAAATTAATTATTACCATTTGCATTTTTAACCAAAAAAGATTAAATTTTTTCCAACAGAAGGGAATTTTCTACAAAACAGTTCAATTTTTTTACACAAAAATATGATTTTTTAGCGAAATATATGAATTTTTACCAAAAAAGACGGATTTTCAAAGAAATAGTTACATTGGAAACCGAAGAGATAAATTTTGAACTGAAATGATGAATCTTGAATAAAAAAGATTAATTTTCAACCAGTTGCATTTTTAGCCAGAGAAGACTATTTTCCAAAAAAATAGTCGAATTCTTAACAAAAACGGGATAATTTTCAAAGCAAAAAGACGAATTTTCTACCAAATAGTTCAATTTTCAACAAAAAGTGATTTTTCAGTCATGAAAGAAAAAAATTGTACCCAACTTTTAATTTTAGGGGATAAACAATTTGGAATACAAAATAAAAATTTCGAATAAACATTCCTTTTTCAATTTTATTTGTCTATTTATTTTTACGGTAATATAAATATCTAATTTTCGTCAAAATCTTGAGAAAAGTCCAAAGAAAATTTGAAGATTTTAGATATGTCGAAAAAGTATGTTTATTTTATTTTGCAGGATTTTGACAAATTTGAGGAAAAATTCGAGTCGGTTGAAAAGATATTTATGACTTTTAGAAGTTTGGAAGAGTAACCTGACTCAAACTATTCCTAAAATTGTTTTAAGTCTTTCCAAATTGAAATAATTGTCCTTAAATCTTCTAGGTGTTTTTCGACATTTGTAGAAATGTTTTGAAACATTTAAAAAAATTTGCAATTAAAAAGACAATAGAAATTTTGCCAGGAGTCTTCAGAAAAGTTTTTTGCTTTCATGAAGCCTTTCAAAATGTTCAAAAATCTTCGAAAATTATTTCGAAATATATAAAAATTTACATTTTTTTATTTTGGTAAATCTTTTCAAATTTTGAATTATGTTTTAATTATTTGCAAAACATCTACACTTTTCAAAATGCTTTCCAAAATTTAATTCAAAATTAAATTCTTTAAAAATTATTCGAATTTTCCAAAAAATGTTCTTAAAATTCTGAACATTAAAGAAAATTGCCTTTAAATCTTCCATATTCTGTTTTGACAATTTTATAAATCTTTTAAAATGTTTTAAAGTCTTTTTAAATATTTTCTTAAAATTAATTTTTGAAAATAAAAAATCAGTTTAAATTTTCCCAGGAATTTTAAGAAATTTTTTTTAGCGTGAAACCTTTCTAAATCTTTCAGAAGCTTCAAAATTTGTATTTCCAAATATTTAAAATCGAAGTTTTTTCTAACTTTTTAATAGTGTTATATTAAAGTGCTGGACACTTTTGTTTTATAATGATTATTATTATTGAGTATATTATTTAGATAACCTTACATTTTTTATAAACCTGATGTTTGCAGTTCTTTTTATTTTAGGCAGAAAAAATAACGACAGCTCTATCCAATCATGAACGCGAGTTTCCCGACAACAACAGTTTCAAATTGTTTGAGCAATTTCGAGATGGTTTCGAAAAATAATCGAAAATGGCGCCATGCGCTTTTTAATAATTGGACATGTAGCGCAAAATCGCGCTACGCGCGCGCATGCATTCTTTTAGAAATTTCGGAAAAGATATTTAATTTTGTGGGTCAAGATAAACAATTTTGAGAAATACAAAACGTCTTTACACTAACACGTTTAATTTTTAGACCCTTAAAGCCCTACCCGGAAAACCTGGTATTGTCAGGGAATTTTTATATAGCTGGAAAAATTGAAAATTTTTTTGGAATGTACTCAATTAAAAAAAAATTGCAACATAAAATTGAATAACAATGATTGTTTATTTGTAAAAGTAGATTTATATTACTGTAATTAACTTTTTACTTAAATTTTGTTGTTGTTCAAATTACATGTTTTAACTGAAAATTTAACTGTTATATTTTTGGTTGAAAATTTATCTTTTTTGGCTGAAAATTCATGTATTTTGTTGAAAATTCGTTTTTTTTGGGGGGAGAAAATTAATCTTCTTTTTTGAAAATTCACCTTTTCACTTAAAAATTCAATAATTTGTCAGCCATTTTTTCTCTCTCTTGACTGCGAAAAAGCCTCATTATTTGAAAATTATACTAACGTTAAAAAGTCATCTTTTTTGTTGAATTCAACTGTTTTTGATTAAAAATTAAAATCTTTTTTAGTTACAATGTCAAATAATATATTTTTCGTTCAGAATTGATATTTTTTAATTTATTTTTTCCACTCAAAATCTACCTATTCCAGTTAAAACTGTAACTACAGCGTTAAAAAATTCGTTTGTTAACTGAAAATGTAACTATTTCAGTTGAATATAACACAATTTTAGTTAAAAATTCATCTCTTTCGCTGAAATTTTTTTTCAACTGAAAATGTAATTATACAATTTTTAGTTGAAAAATTATCTTGTTTAGTTGAAAATTCTTCTTTTTTTGTATAAATTAATCTTCTCAGATGAAAATTAATAATTTCGGTTGAAACTTCAATTCTTATAGTTAAAAATTCAACGTTTTAGTTAAAGATTCATATTTTTGGTTTAAAAATCAACTATCCAGTTGAAGATTAATTACTTTAGTTGAAAAATCATCATTTTGTTTAAAAATGTAACTGTTTCGACCTTTTTTTTTTTAGCTGAAAATTTATCTATTCCAGTTGAATATTTTATCATTTTAGTTGTAAATTCATCTTTTTGTTTAAACATTAATTTTTTTAAATGAAAATTCTTTTGTTTAATTTTTTGTTGACTATTTATCCTTTTTAGTTAAAAATTCATATTTTTGTTTAAAAATTCGTCTTTTTTGCAGAAATTAATATTTTGGTTAAAAATCCATCTTTTTAGTTGAAAATTCAACTATACTAGTTAAATATTCATTTATTTGGTTGTATTTTTTTAATGGAAAATTAATTTTTTCAACTGAAAATTTAACTATATCATTTTTGGCTGAAAACTGATCTTTTTTAATTTTTTAAAATATTATTTAATGATGTTTAATAAAAAAACAGTTGAATTCATCCTTAAAAGATTAACTTTGTCTAAAAATTACGAATTTTCTACAGAACAGTTTAATTTTTTTAACGAAGAAATATGAATTTACAATAAAATAGAATTATTTTCTGCCAAAAGGACGGATTTTCAAAAAAATATTTACATTGTCAACCGAAGAGATGAATTTTCAACTAAAATGATGAATCTTTGATCAAATAAGATTAATTTTTAACCAGTTTCATTTTTAACCAAAGCAACGAATTTTGAACAATATAGTGCAATTCTCAACAAGAATATATCAATTTTTAAACCAAAAAGATTAATTTTCAAACAAATTTTTCAATTTTTTAACGAAAAAAGATTTTTCAGTCGTGAAAGAAAAAAAAATGCACCAAAATTATAATTTTAGAGGGTAAATAGTTGTAAATAAAAAAACAATTTAAATAAACTTTTATTTTTTAAGTTTATTTGTTCATTTGTTTTTAAAGTTATAGATATATATCATTATTATAAAATTTTGGAGAAAATTAAAAAAAAATTTGAAGATTCAAGATATTAATAGGATGTTGAAAAAGTATAATATTTTTATTTTGTATGATTTTGTAAAATATTAGGAAAACTTTGATTAAGTTTAAGAGATATTTAGGATTTTCATAATTTTGGAAAATATCTTTTAAACTGACTCAAACTATTCCTGAAATGTTGAAAAATATTTCAATATTAACAAAATTGTCCTCAAATCTTCTAGATATTTTCAACATTTGTAGAAATCTTCTTTTCTTTGGTAGAAATTATTTAAAAATTAATTTTTCAAAACAAAAAGGCATTAAAATTTTTTCTAGGAATCTCAAGAAAAGATTTTTATATTTTTGCCTTTTGAACTTCTCAAAAAGTTTCAACAATTTTGTTCGAAATCTTCACAAATTTACATTTTGTTTTGAATTTTTGTAAATCTTTTCAAATTTCAAATAATTTAAAATCATTTCTAAAACATTTAAACCTTTCAAATATCTTTTAAAATTATTTAAATTTTTCCATTTTTTTCAAATTCTCAAAAATAAAACATAAATGCCTACGAATCTTCCAGATTCTGTTTTGACAATTTTGTAAATATTTTAAAATGTTTTAAAGTCTTTTGAGATATTCTCTTTCAATTAATTTAAAAAATTAAAAATTAGTTAAAATTATTTCGTGAGTTTCAAGAAATATTTTCATTCTCTTGAAACATTTTGAAACTTCGTTCCATTGATATTATTATACTTGAATATATTATTTAGATAACATTAGATTTCTCATAAACCTGAAGTTTGCAGACTTTTTATTTTAAACGGGAAAAAGGTACGACAGCTACATCTAATCATAAATACGTGTTTCCCGACAACATTAGTTCCAAATTTTGTTGAATAATTTCGAAATGATTTCGAGAAATAATCAAAAATGGCGCTATGCGCTTTTTAATTAACAAGTAGGAAAAACGCGATACGTGCGCGCATGCGTGTTTTTAGAAATCTCGAAAGAAATGTTTAATTTTATTCAATTGAAATTGATTTTTAAATTGTTTAAATGTTTAATTTATTTTTTCTTTTGGAAAATTTGAAATAGTTTATCCAGTAACTAAGATTTTCGAAAAGTTAAAATTTTAAAATAAGTTAAGTACCTTTTCATTTTAAAAGTTTCAAAAAATAATTTTCACATTATTTTCAAGTTTTTCAATTTAATTAGTAGAGAAAAAAGTACTGTTTTAGAAATCTACTTGAAATTAAAAAAATCGCTTCGGCCTCTGAAAATTATTATCAAAATCTGGAGAGCTGAAACTTTCTCGTTTTTAAAAATCTACAGAAATTGAAAAAACTTAATCGCTAATATGATCAAATATTTCATTTTCAAGATTTAAACTATTTCCATAAATAACATACATGTGTAATTGTGTATAGCGTACATGCTTTACATCGGCTACTTTGAATATTAAAAATGTAGTATTAAATTTCAACCAAGTTTATGAAAAACGTATTTTTTATAATAAAAATAATGGAACAAACTTCTCAGCATTTTTAAAAATTAGACATTTTATATTTTTAAGAGAATATGATGTTCTCTTATTTACATAAATGATATTTCAACCAAACAAGATTTTAATTTTAAATAAGAAATAGTTAAATTCGTGCCAAAAAAGACCAATTTAAACAAAATAGCTGTTTTCTAAAAAAAAAAAATGTATACCAGTTGTATTTCAAAACAAAAAAAGATTACATTTTTTCAAAAAGAGACGGAATCGTGCAAAACAGTTTAATTTTTTAACACAAAAATATGGATTTTTAACGAAATAGATGATTTTTTCACCAAAAAAGACGAATTTTCAACGAAATAGTGACACTGTTAAGCAAAGAGATGAATTTGTAACTAAAATGATGAATCTTTATAAAAAAAATAAATTTTCAACAAAGCGGTTAGATCCGCGACCAAAAACGATAAATTTTCCATTAGTTGCATTTTCAACCGAAAAAGACAGATTTTCAACATAATAGTGGAATCCTCAACAAAAACATATTAATTTTTAAACCAGAAAGAAAAATTTTTGGCCAAATAGTTAAAATCTTAAATAAAAAAGATTTTTCAGCCATGAAAGAAAAAAATTCTACCTAATATTTGAGGGGATAAATAATTCGGAATACACAAGATATTAAAAAAAAATTTTTTTTAAGTTTATTTGGAATTTATTTTTAAAGTTAAATAAAATATATAATTTTCATAAAGTTTTTGAGAAGATTCAAAATTTTTTGCTAAAGATTTCAGATATGACGGAAAAGCATAATTTTTTACTTTTCAGGATTTTGACAAATTTAAGGAATAATTCGAGTCAGTTCAGAAAATACAGAAGTTTGGAAAATAAATATCTCTTAAAATGACTCAAAAACTATTCCTAAAATTTTGAAATATCTTTGAAAATTGAAAAAATTTCCGTTTAATCATCCAAATGTTTTCGAAATTTGAAGAAATATTTTGAAACGTTTTGAGATCTTGTTAAATTTTCTTTAGAAACGTATTTTTCAAAAAAGAGTTATTAAAGATTTTCCCAGAAACGTCTGAAATACTTTGAAATTTTTTTTTAAATCATGAAAAATTTACATTTTGTTGTAAAGTTTTGAAAATTTTTTTTAACTTATAATAATTCTTAACAATTTTGGAAATCTTTTGAAATGTTTTAAATTCTTCTTCAACATTCTCTGAAAATGAATTTTTCAAAATAAAGAATCAGTTTAAATTATTGCATGAATTTTGAGAAATATTTTTTATTAGCATGAAGCCTTTTAATTTTTTTTCAAATTTTTGATAAAATTGTATAATCTTGCTAATTGTACTTTTTTTCTGTAAAGTCCACATACTTTTTCAAAATTTCGGGAAATAATAAAAAACATTTAAAAATATGTATTAATTTTCCCTTAAAATTAATTTTACAAAATAAAAAATCACTTTAAATTTTCCCAGAAATTTTAAGACATTTTTTATTATCGCAAAACCTTTTAGTCTTCAAGAAGCTTTAAAATTTTTATTTCCAACTATTCGAAAAAAAAAATAATAATTTAAAATGTTTCGAAATCTTTGTCAATTTTCTCTTAAAATTTATTTTTTAAAAATCAGTTGAAATTTTCCCATGAATTTTAAGGTTTTTTTTTTTATTATCTTGAAACGTTTTAAAATTCTCAAAAACTTTCTTTATTTTCGAAATCTTGAAAAATCTACACATTACATTTTGTATATTGAAGTGCTGGACAACTCTGTTCCATTGAATATTATTATTGAATATATTATTTAGATAACCTTACATTTCGCATAAACCTGAATTTTGCAGACTCTTTGTTTGAAACGGGGAAAAGGAGCGACAGCTTCATGCAATCATAAATACGGATTATCCGACAATTATAGTTTCAAGATATTGCCATAGTTTCAAAAATAATTGAAAATGGTGACATGTTCTTATTAATAGTTGCATATAATTTTCTTATTAGAAACATTTTGTGTAGTGCAATATTTTTGTACAACTGGATAAAATTGGAGAGTATCGTTGACTGGGGTATAGATTTCGAGTACAAATTGAGTCTACTTTGTAGGATATGTATTTAACACAACTGACTAGAGTAAATATGAAAAAACACTTTTGAATACTCGGAAGGAGGAACCACCATCGTGTGTGGCCCATGGCTACGTGTTAATCAGGATAACCGGCTACCGTATGGCCCGCGAACGGCCCTTCAATTAGTATACCTGCATCTACCCACAATTCACCTTCGTTCTTCGTTTCTTTCACGGGACTCGTTTTTAAAGTCATCTTCCTCTCTCCAACTAAACCTTTTTTTCTCTCTTCATTCTGGGAACAACAGAGACTCATTGTTTTGACTGAATCGACCAAATGACGAGATGAATATAGTTATCATTTTCAGTGAAATATTTGCAATCTACAGTAGTCCTTCTCTAAAAAATAGGTTTGTCACGGAAATCTTGAAAACCAAATTCACACACATAATGAAGAATTCAGTTTCAGTTGAAGAGCAGTGACAAATAATGACACTTTTGTGTGCACAAGAAAACTGGCATATCCCGCAGAATTAAAATGTGTATTTGATATGAGCAAAAGTTACTTTATTAACAAATATCAATAAAAAGTTGTATTTTTGCAAGAGGTGAAAAATTAGCATTTTTCAATAACTTCAATGCATTATTTAAATTGAAATAATTATTTTTGAAAACTAAAACTTACTCAAAAATATAAATTTTGAACAAAAAATGGAAGAATTATATTTTCAGTTGAAATAAATAATTTTTAGCTAAGAAAAAGAGAAATTTCAACAGCATAGTTAAACCTTAAACCAAAGTGATGAATTTTCGATAGAAACATTAATTCTCAACAAAATATGTAATAGTTCATATTTCCAACAGAAAATATTTTAATTTTCAATCAAAAACAGTTATCGTGAATCAAAAAATACGAATTTTCAACCAATTATTTGAATCCTCAACCCAGGCTAATTTTCATACGAGAAGAGGAATTTTTTACAAAAAAGTTTAATTTACACCCAAAAATATGCATTTTCTACCAAAATAATGGAATTTTCAACTCAAAAAATACGAGAAGTACATTTTCAACTTAAAAAGATTAATTTTCTAACAAAAATGAAATATATACATTTTTAGTCAAAAAATTGATTTCCAACAAAAAAAAAAGAATTTTCAAGAACACAGTTAAATTTTTAACCAAAAAAATTAACTTTTAACTGAAATAATGAATCTTTAACAAACAAACAAAAAAATTTTTTTAAGCCAATAGTTGAATTTTCAACCTAAAAGATGAACTTTCTACCGAAAAAAGACATTTTTTAAACAGACTGGATGAATTTTCATCAAACTATATTAAAAAAATAAACTTATTTGAAATCAAAGAAATAAATTTTCAAACAAAAAGATGAA
>JAUELO010000345.1:2718229-2728235 GCA_032357855.1 Amphibolips quercusostensackenii
CAGTGAGAGCAATCTTAGACTAACTTATTAAAAATATACTGTTGAATTGATAATTCTAATGTTGTATGAATACAAGTATAATATTGTTTTATTATTTTAATTATTTTTCAATACGTACGATATGCACTAATTTATATTTATTATCATAGGAGATCCTTGATAATGTAGGTCACTACGGCTTAACAGTGTCACCTTTCATGGTATCGATTTTTACCTTCATTCTGAAACATAGAATATCAACATTTCTTGCTTTCATCCTTATATATTCAATTTTCGGAATCGACTACAATGGTGTAGATTTGGTAAAAATAACTTCAACATGTTTAACATTTAATATTTCGTGAAATTTCTATTATGTTTATTTGAAAAAATTGTGCTTTTCAGGAAGTTGTAAGAAAAAGTATTGGATATAATTATGGAGGAGCATCTACAAAACAAGTGACTCATTACAGTTTCGGTACCATTAACCCAGGTATTCGCATAGTTTCTAATAAATATTTATAAAATTTTTAATTCCTTAAAACTAGAATTACAAGAAATAAGACAATATTTTCAGACACATATTTTTTATGATTTAAAAAAATAAGAAAACAATTAAATTCGTCGTGAATTTATATCCATTCAATGAATTTTATCTTATCATGATAATATTTAGAATCAATTTGAAATTAAGTTGAACGCTTGTAATTTGGATCAATTAAAAATTTGAATTTTCACGATATTTTCAATTTGGTAAAATTTTGATATTGAAAACCAAATATAATCCATGTGGAATAAAAAGACAGTAAACTTTAATTCAGAATTTAATAGTTTCGTAAGAGTTTAATTACAATTGTATTAATTAAAATTTTCTCAACAGATACTTTTCGTCAATACGATTATGGAAAAAGAAAAAATATGAATATATATAACTCAACAATGCCTCCAGACTATCCCCTGGAAAAAGTGACTGTACCTATAGCCATTTTTCAAGGGCTTCAAGATTTCTTATCTTCTCCAGAAGTACGAAACAAACCACAAACAAATTTTTCAATCAAAATAGTCTTTATATTTGAATGTAATAGGGTGATTACCAAACAACTGACAACTTTAAGGCCGAGTCATTTTCCACTTTTCCTTCAAATAATGAATTGTTTTTAAAAAAACCTTATTATAGTACTTATATCAAAACACAATTTAGTAAAGTTATAAAATATTATTATCATGTGTGGAAAAATTTTCTAGCGCTAGCCCAGACCAGACCGCCTGGTTCCCAGTCTTGACGCTGACCAGATTTTCTGGCTTACGCCTGGCCAAAAGTGTAACGTTTATTTTTGGCCTTATTTACTCTCATTTACCTTTATTCAGACAAATTCACTTTGGCACGTTGGAAATTGCTTTGCTTTCGAAAATAACATCGTCTAAAATAGTCACATTTTTGGCAATTACCCAATAGATATTAATTTGTAAGTATCTTTTTTGCTGAATTGAAATCAATCTCTTATATTTTCTTTCAGGACATTGAAATACTAGTCAAAAAACTTCCAAATGTTGTCTGTAGAAAAAAATTCAAGAACTTGAACCACGCTAGTTTTGCTTGGACCAAAGAAGTAAGGAAACTCGTCTACGAGAATATTGCAGACATATTTATGAATTACGGAAGAAACAAAAATTGTAACTAGAAAAATTAAAATAAAATCTTTTGTGTTGCATTAAAAACTTTACAAAACCATCCATATTATTCTCTTTTTTACCGCCAACTTTAATTAATTATTTTGATTTATTTATTGATTAAAAAGCATTAACTTTGGCTTATCGGAACCGCTTAACAACTTCTTTTAAAGAAAATAAAATTTACAGCTGATTTTTTTTTCAAAAGGAAGTAATTTTTGGGTAGCATGTGCAAAGATCAAAAATGTACATTTTTTAGGACACTTGCATATACACAGATTGTTTAAAAACCCCATTTTTGGACCCCTGAGGTCGAATTATATCAAAATATGTCAAAAAATGAAGCTTAAATATTTTCTTCGTTACAAAGCTTCTTCCATGAGAAAGCAATATAAGTAAACAATGTATTATTAGTATATAACTGACACAACTATAAAAAAATAGTGAAAATAACGAAATTATAATTCGTATACAGGTTTTAAGAAGTACGTATGAAGTATACGTAATGTATGTATAACGCGTCAAATTATATATACTTAATATGCTAGTTACTATTATATTTTTGATTAATAATTGATCTTTTTGGTTTAAACTACTACTATTTGGTTCAGAATTGAATTATTTTGTTAAAAATAGAACTATTTTGTGAAAAAGTCATCTTTTTGGTCGAAAATTTATCTAGAAGATTAAAAGTTGTACAATCTGTTAAAAATTCATTTTATTGGTTGAAAAAATAATCGCCTTTTTCTAGTCATCTGGAACTTCCCTCCATCTCGATACATAAATTTATTAACTCGCACAACTTGTGAGGTACGTAGTAGCCACCGTATTTAAGGATTTCGGCGTTAATGTCATATACACCAGCATCCTCACTATGCTTCAAGTTCTCAATTATATCTATAATCTTAGAGGCGCAAATTTTTCTAAGCGTCTTTTTTGACTATTGTCTTCTATGTCGCATTTGTGCTGCTTCATAGTTTCACCTCCCAATAATTCCTTTTAATGGTCCCTAAAACCGCCTTGTACTTTATCTGTATCCCATGCCATTTCAAACTTTCTACTATTTCTAATTCTTACTAACACTGTACTACTTCTTTCTTTCTTTTTGTCATTGTGCAATTGCCAAGGAAATAATTTCTTATTCTCTTTGAAAGCATTTTGCATTCCACTAAGCATTTGCAGTCATTCTTCCTAAAAATGATTTCCGGGAACATTGAGAATTCTGCTTCTATATCTTTATTACATATTAGCGTCTTTCTCATAGAAAAACAGTGGGATCATTTTTGTTGCAGCTCATTTGTTAGGTTCTTGAAATAAGATTTTTTTCTCAAAATGAGATTACTTTAAGTGTGAAACTGTAACATGAACATAGCTGCAGTCTCATTCTCTGGTGTCTTATTTCTTTGCAACTCAAAACAATATCGAATCGGCGTACTTATGAGGATCGACGTTTTTCTGTACATTTTCTAATCTAGACCTTTGTTTACCTTGTTCTAAAATTCTCTTCGCATTAACAGTTTCTGTAAAAAATATATTTTGATTTGCGTTTGCTTCGTCTATTTATTTCTCTTCTATCCCGATCCTTGACTTAAGTCAATTTTTGAAACTTAGAAGTAATGATTCGTTTCAAATTCAGAACTTCTCATAATAATTCTTGTGTCTCTTACCAGCTCTCTCAGTTTCTTGTCCGCAACAAAAAAATTAATCATAATGTGGCTATCGTCTCTGACCCAGGTGGACAAGTATATCATTTTACGACTAAACTAAGTACTTATAATAAGGCCATTTTAGAAACATAAGCTAACCAATCTGTACTCATTATCATTTGTTATTAGATCTTCGAAATTACTTATCAGCCTGTCCATATCCTCGCGTTTCACTCCAACACATCCATTCATATCTTTAGTGAAATGATTCTTTCCCTATGATCGCAAGTATCTACAGTATCATTTAAAGTATCCCAGAAGGCGTCTTTTACCTTAGTCCTTTCTCCATCAACTGGGGCGTAAGACGCTCTGATAGGTAGTCTTCTGATTCCAAGTTTCATTCTAACCTAAAACAATCTAGGCGATATGAATTCATGCTCCTTGTCATGCTTTTTTGTTCTTTTATTCATGATCAGACCGACTCCTTGTCTAGTGATTCGTTATTAGCTCCTGATCATAGTTACAGTTTGTGCTTTAACTCCCCATTTTCTATTATTCTACTGTCACATTTCTTTTTCTTTATTTCAGGTACACATAAAATATCTAACTTCCTCACGTGCACTGTTTCTCGTAATTGTCTTTTCTTAAGATCATTCACTTCTCCACACAGAAAAAACAAAGTGTGAATTAAACACTCATTTCAGGGTACAATGTACCTGAAACATAAATTACCCGTGTTAGTGTTAATGCTACACTACAATAAGCGAATTTCTTTATTACCTTTATGTCTAAAGGTAATGTTGCCTGTGATGTAGGGTACGTAGTACCGACCACTTGGGGTATGAAGTATTGTCAACTTGGGGTACTACATGCAAAACAAAACGACGAACACATCAATTTGTCATTTCGTACCCCAAGTCCGAAAGATATTCGAATCACAACCAATGTAAACACCGTTCTAATTCAACCAGCGACAAAAATTTATCCCTGCGTGTTTATTGTGTTGCATACCATACACCCATTCTCTATTGATTGCTTCAAACTTTGCCGAATGAATGCATATCGAAAACCAAAGTTTCAATCTATCCCAAAGCGACCTGATGCAAAAAGTGTATTTATCAAGTAAAAGTCAAGTCCAAAATAATTAGTCAAGTCGTCGTTAGGTGGAGGGTCCAGTTATAACGTCAGTCCCACTCGACCTCAGTCAATAGAGAGGCATATAGAAAGAACTAGAACCGAAAGAGTCATAGTTGGTTTGTCTGGCATACTGAGGAGGACAACAGCCTTTAGCAATTTGACAATAGATGAGAAAATGTGCACATTTCTCTAAAGTTTCCGCAAGTTTTCCCAACTTTCATATGTTCCCATCTGCCAAACGTCGGTCTGCCTCTGGGTACGCTACCATTTCCTTTTTTTCTTACCAAAAAAAGATAAATTTCCAACAAAATACATACATTTTTAACCAAATTTAAATCAAATCAATCAATTGAGTTTTAAAAAAGTACTTATCTTAACGTAGATCAGCAATATTCTTGTTAGTGTATTTTACCCTATTTCAATTTATTATTTTGCTAATTAAACACTGAAAAACAGGGTGTTTATCTGACGGAGAAATCAGGAAAAGCAGTACTCGAACTCCAATACTCGAAAGTATGCCAAGCGCCAGCATTTTGTCATTAACATACCACGTGATTTTAATCTGAAGGTAGTAGCTACTGAAAAATATTTAAACACAAGTTATACATTTTCTTACATCACGTATGTCTTACAACGCAGTTCGCTACGCAGAATGTCGCAAGCTCAGTTATACATTATTGCATTCCTTCAATGTTTGTTGCTTATGCTGCTTATGCGTTACACTTCAATATTAAAATTACAAAATTAAGTTTGATCTTTTAAAATTTAAGTAGGTTTGAATTTGAAAAACGCAGATCTTAATTGTAACGTAACTTCTTACTTATTCAAGTAATATTCTAGTGTCGAGTGTTCCTCAAGATATTAACAACCACATTATAAGTATACATATAGATTAATTTTCAACCAAAAAAATCTTTACTATCTTATACCGAAAAGATGAATTTTCAAACAAAAAATGATTTATTATTCAAAAAAGATTAATTTGCAACCAAATAGTTGAATTTTTAATCACAAAATGTTAGTTTTCAACTGAAAATGTAGTAATATTTGCCGTTGAAAAAATTAATTTTCAACGGAGAAAATGAATTTTCTACCACATAAATTAAATAAAAAAAGACGAAGCTTAATTTACTACTTAGAAAGAATAATTTTTAACAAAATACAAAACTTTTCAACCAATGTAATGAACTTTATACCAAGAATGCACGTATTTTCTACAAAAAATTAAATTTTTGATCTAAAAATATGAATCTCCCTCCAAAAAGATAATTTTTTTGCAAATAATTAAATCCAAACCAATAAAATCGAATTCCCAACAAACTGGTTTACTATTTTCAACCAAAGGGATGAATTTTGAACTTGTAAAAAATCTAGCGAACCTGAAAATTCAGAAAAAACACCAGAATTTCTTCCTTGAAAATTTGTTCGCAAGATTAAAATAAGACAACACCTTTTATAATTACAAAAATCACTCTTTTCGAATCTTTCAGAATTGGTTTTACATGCCTTGGAACCAAACAAAAAAAAAAACTCAACGCACCCGAAACCTAACGAAATTTCTTTTTTGACCATTTTTTGATAAGATTTCAATAAGAAACACACACATTTTCTAATAACAAAAGTCACTTTTTCTGATTTCTATCGGAAATTTTGTTATGTTACTTTTAACAAAACTAACAAAAAATCTTAACACTCGCGGAACCCAGAAAACTTATTTTCTTAAAATTTTTTAAGCTAAATCAACATAAGATAACAATTAAAAAAAAAAAGTTTCTCTTCTTTATTTCTCTTAGAATTTCTGCTACATGCCTCGCAAACAAAGTAAATACAACTAAAAATTTACAAAAACCGCCAACATTTCTTGCTTAAAAGTTCGTTTCTGTTACATAACGTCTAACAGAAGATACCAAAAATATCAACCTTTGCGGATCCTGGCAAATTTTCTTTCTTGAAAATTTGTTACAAATTTTTGTTCAAACACACATTTTCTAATAATAAAAGCCATTTTAAAAAAATGGATAAGAGCTTGTCGTTAAATGACGAACCTATCTAAAATATTCCTTCAGCGAGCAACTACCCAACAAATGTTTAAAACATACATTTTTTGTGAATCATGCAAAGTATCAATAATTTTAAATATCCGTGACCTTTATTGATTTTTAGAGAATAGATAAGAGTTTCTCGTTAAACTGAAATCCTGCATGTTGCCTTCTTCGGTAGAAAAATACAAAAAAAAACTTTTGAAACATAAACTTAAATCAGCGGCCGAAAGTGATGCAGTATTTTCTGAAAGCAGAGAAGTTTTACTAAGTTAATGACTTTGGCGACATTTGGCCTTTTTAAAAAATGTATTAAGAGTTTTTCGTCAAAGTGAAACCTTGTCGCGTTCCTTGGTAGAAAAACTATCCAAAAAACTTCAGAAACACAAATTGAAATCTTGTCACCACAAGCAGTAAATTGTTTTTTGAAAATCATAACAATTGTCAAGAATTTCTAAATTCTGTGACATTTACTAATTTGAAAAAAATATATCAAAGGCTCTCATCAAAGTAAAACCATGCCTGTTTCGTTCCTCGATGGAAAAACTGTCTAAAAAACTTTTGAAAGTTAAATTTAAATCATGCGCAGAAAGTTATGCAGTATTTTCTGACAGGGAGAAGGAGTTTCACTTATTGCTGGCTTTGTTAACCCTTGGCCTTTTTTTGAAAAATTTTAATTTCAACAAAATATATGCATTTTCAATTAAAAAGTTAATTTTTCTACTATAACAGATGAATTTCCAACTAGAAATATAATATAGTTAAATTTTCTTCTTAACTTTTTAACAAAACAGTAAGATTTTAAAGATTATAACTAAATTTTTAACCAAAAATAATGAACACTTAACTTTTCAAATTAGTTAGATTTTCTCAATGGGCTTTATTAATTCAGTTCGCATTTAAGCGAAAAACGATAGCAAGGAAAAATTTCTTGATAATAGGGAAAAAAGATGAATTCTTTATAAAGGGTAAACGTGAAGGGAAAATGAAAAAGGATAAAGTCTGCAATCTGAAATTGATTTCCAAAGTTAATAAGTTGTTATTAAACTGTACGTTTGCAGGGGCATATTTTGTAAAAGTCGCAAACTTTGGTTTAATTTATCACCAGAAAACGCACAAACATTATCTAAATTCGACACGTTATTTTTACCAGTCCTCTCCCCCACCTCACCCTGTTACCATCGTATATTTTGTCTTGATCCCCTCCAGTCTTAAACTAGTAAAGTATAAATAGTTTGTGAGTGACCCCTTCGTTTTATTCGCACTTAAAACTTAATAAATAAGACAATTGTAGGTTTACAATTTATTCATAAACACAAAAAAATTGTTATTTCACAATTTATCATTGTTTTACGATGATTAATTGTTATATTTTTTATTAAAGGCTTATCTGCTAGCTAACAAAGGTTTTGACGTGTGTTTGGGAAATAATCGAGAAACTATTTTTGCCCAAAAGTATCAAACTTACTCCTCAAGAAGTTCTATTTTCTCGAACTTTAGGTTAAACTAATATAAGTAAAATAATCTCATATGATTTAAGGATGTTGGTTTTGTTGATTTACTGATCGTTTTATATATTTTATTTCGAGCTTTCGCCCCAGACGTGGAGCGTCTTCAGGAAAAATGACATATCTTTTACTCAAGTGAACTTTTTATTGTATGTCATTCCTAAACATGCACCGAATTACTTGTCATGGAATCTATAAAACCTGAATACTATAAAAAAATAACTTTAGCTCTGAAAATGGCACTAGCTGTTTTTACAGAGCATGTTAAAGGACTTGGATGTCTGCTAAACATGATTCTCGGTCGTTTTGTACCAGTGAAAACAATCTTAGAATTATTTATTTAAAAAATATACTGTTCAACTATTAATTCTAATGCTATACAAATAATAGTATAGTATATTGTAAATAAAGTAGGTCACTTTAGGCATAACAGTGTCTCCTTTCTTGGCATATATTAGCTCATTCGTTTTTAAACATAGAATATCAACATTTCTTGATTTCTCCCTTTTATATACTCTATTTGAAATCGACAACAATAAGGAAGATATGGTAAAAGTAATTTCAATATGCTTAAACTCAAATATAGTGAAAGTTCTATTAAGGTCACTTGAAAAATAGTGTTTTTTAGGAAGTTGTAAGAAAAGAAATCGTATACATTCCTGGAGGATTTTCTACAAAATAAATGACTCATTATAGTTTTGGTTTCATTAACCCAGGTAATCGTTCAATTTATAATAAATATTGGTAAACTTTTTAATTCTTTGAAACCAGGGTTACAAGAAATAATAAAAAAATATTTTGAGACACACATTTTTTTATAATGTTAAAAAAGAGAAAACCATAAAATTTGCAATGAATTTATATCCAGTCAATTTATTTACTTCTATCACTATAATAACTCGAATCAATTTGAAATTTTATGGAGAACAGAAAGTCAGGAACTTAAATACAGAACTAAGTAGTTTCATCAGAGTTTCCTTGCAATTGTGTTAATTTAATTTTTGTTTTTCACAGGTACTTTTCATCAATATGATTACCGAAAAAGCAAAAATATGAAAATACATAACTCAACAGTTCCTCTAGACTACAACCTAGAAAAAGTGACTGTACCCATAGCCATTTTGCAAGGTCTTCAAGATTTCTTAGCTTCTCCAGAAGTTCGAAACAAAACACAAAGAATAATTTTAAATCGGAGGAGTCATTACATATTATATTTTTATATAATAGGGTGGTTACTAAAAAGTTGCCCATCTTAAGTCCCAGTCATTTTGCACTTTTTTTTTGAATAATTAATTTTTCTTGAAGTTATCTCAATAAAGTACTTATATCGAAGCACAATCTAAGGATAAATTTCTAAAAAGCGCATAAGTCTGTTTTTTTAAAAACTTACTTATCTTATGTATTTCGATGCGCCGATTATGAATATGATAGCAGGAATGACCGCAAATTCAGTTTTTATAGTAAAAACTATAAGAAACCCATTAAAATTATGTTTTTGCTTTTATTTGCTCTAATACGCAGAATTTCGGAAAATATTTCTAACAAATGTTGTAGATCTCATCGAGATACATATTTCTTGCACCACGCACTTTTTCTACGACTAATATTTTCCGAGGAAATTTGTGATGAATCTGATGAACTTTAACAGATTTCAGTGCGGTATCGGGCATCTTGCTATTTTAAGCCACAGATAATACATATTGGAAAAGGTAAGTGGTGTGACCTTAATTTTTTTGCATCTAGTCACAGGAGTACCTCCCCCACGACACGTTAAAAAGGGGTAGGGGGATGACCAGTATTATTTCTGTGACCAATTACAGGGGTGCCTTTGAGGCCCCACGAGACGTTGAAAGGGGTAGGGTTTTGACAAAAATTATATCTGCGACAAAACGTGCAACACAATTCAATAAAGTCAACAAAATTTAAAGAAATTTGTTTGGAAATTATAAGTAAAAAAGTACGCAAAATATCTTGTCACGCACCTATCCCAAACTACAAATTAAGCAAAAAAAAATTCTTACATAAT
>JAUELO010000345.1:2755237-2765452 GCA_032357855.1 Amphibolips quercusostensackenii
TAAAGGGAAAGGGGAAAATGGGAAAGGGGGAAAGGGAAAAGTAAGAGAGAGATTTAGAACAAGGTTGAAATAAATTTTATTTCAAATGATTTTAATGTTAATTCTTTTTGTCTACTGGTCTAAAATCAATATTAAATGTTGATTTGAAAAAGGCATGTACATCAGATTTCGAAGATTTCACTAAGATTTTAAAACTTTTAAAAGATTTCAAGGATTTTAAAGATTTTAAACAGGTTTCGAAGATTTTATAAAAAATTCATAAAGTTTTTAAAAGAATACAAGAATTTCAAATATTTCAACAAGGGTACAGTACATCAGATTTCAAATATTTCAAAACTTTTCAAAGGTTTTAAACGATTTCAAATTTTTAAAGAAGATTTCATGAGATATCACAAAGGTTTTTAATATTCCAGTGATTTTAAACGAATGTAAAAGATTTAAGAAATACTTCACCAATATTTTAAATATTCCAATAATTTAAAACGAATACAAAATATTGCAGAAAGATTTCACAAATATTTTAAAGGCTTCATAAGCATTTCAAAAAAATATAAGACTTTCAAAGATTTCAAGAAGGGTACATACACCAGTTGTAAATATTTCAAAACCTTTAAAAGATTTTTAATGATTTAAAAAGGTATCAGCAAATTTTAGAAGATTTGAAAAGATTTTAATGATTTTAAACGAACAGAAAAGATTTCAAGAACAAAGATTAAAGAAAGATTTCAAAAGGATTTCAAGAAGGGTACAGTACAACAGATTTCAAAGCATTTCAAATATTTTAAATGTCATAAAATTTTTTTAGAAGATTTCAAAAGATTTAACAAAGATTTCAAATTTTCCAGTGATTTTAAACGATTACAAAAAGTTTTAGAAAGATTTCACAAATATTTCAAATATTCCAGTGATTTCAAACGAATATAAGAGACTTCAGAAATATTTCACAAATATTTTAAAGAATTAATAAGTATATTATATTTCAAATATTTCGAAACGTTTCAAAGATTTTAAACGATATCAAATTTTTTTGGAAGATTTCGAAAGATTTAACAAAGCTTTTAAAAGATTACAAAAAATGTAAGAAAGAGTTCACAAATATTACAAATATTCTAGTGATTTCAAACGAATACAAAATATTTCAGAAAGATTTTATAAATGTTTTAAAGAATTCATAAGAATTTCAAAAGATTTCAAGAATTTCAAAGATTTCAAAAAGGGTACAGTACATCAAATTTCAAAGATTTCAAAACATTTCAAAGATTGTAAGCAAATTCAAAAGGTCAACACATTTGAGATTTCAGAAGATTCCAATGATTTTAAACGAACAAAAAAAGATTTCGCAAACAAAGATTAAAGCAAGATTTCCCAAAGATTTCAAGAATTTAAAAGATTTTACAAAAGTTTTAAAAAATTCTAAAAGATTTCTCAAAGATTTCACAGAAATTTCAAGCTTACACTAAGGTTTGTAATACTTTAAAAAATTCCAACGAATTCATAAAGTTTTCAAAAGATTTCACAGATTTCACTAAAGTTTCAAAGATTTCAATGATTTCAGATTAGGCTTTCTTTAGAAATTATTGGTCAATAAAAAGTAAAATGGCTCATTTTTGACATTTATAACAAACGTTTCCTTCATACGAAAACTCGTTACCTCGATTGGTAGGTGCTCATGGAGAAAGATTTCGTGGAAGCGGCCACATGTAACTTAGAGGGACATAGGGTGACCTCTTGATTTAAAATTAAAATCAACAGAACTAAAAGAGTATATTCCTAATTTTATCGATCACCGATAATTATTTTGGTTTATGTATTTTTACTATTACCATATTACTATTACTTTCAATAACAACTCCAACCATCCAGATAAATTTAATTAATTTAGGTATGTAAGTTATTAAAAAGATATTATATCATTGTTTTAATAATTGACTTTCTCAAAACACGGCGTAAAAAACATTTCAGTAATTTGTCTACAATTCTAGTCCAATCACATGTGTTCTACTTTATCATGAAATGCGCGTTATATTATTAACTGATTCTACTAAAACTTAAATTTTCTGGAATTAGTTTAAAAGTTTTTTAACAAATCAAGATTTCAAAAACAAAAGTTAAAAAAATATAAAGTAAAAATTATTTGAATATTTTAAGGAAATTTATAGTTAATTGCTTCTTTTTTGTGAACTGATTAATTACTTACTGATTCTATTGTAACTCACGTTTTCTGGAATTAGTTTAAAAAGTTATTAATTAATCAAATTCTCAGAAATAAAAGTTCAAATTAAAAAAATAAATAAAGTAAAAATTATTTAAATGTTTTGATGAAAATTATAGTTGAATGCTTTTTATTTTGTGAATTAATTAATTAATTATTAGCTTGTTAATTTTTTCACGATATTAAATTACATTAAGATTAAAATTTATTTATTTTTTTAATCAAGTGCATAAATATCTTATTTCCTTCAAACTTATTTAATTGAATATTATCTATAATTTGTATAATGAAAGATTATGTTTACAACGCCTTTATTCATATTATATAATTATTGGGAATTTTTGTGATGTTATGAAGTATCTGAATTCTCTGAATTCTAATTTCAGAATTATATGTACATATATGTAATAAATAAATATATAATAAATAAATAAACATAAAGTAAAAATTATTTAAATGTTTTAATGAAATAATTGTTTAATGCTTCTTATTTTGTGACTTGATTAATTAATTATTAGCTAATTATTTTTTCACAATATTAAATAACACAAAGGTTAATTTTCTTTATTAATTATGTGATTAAATATTGGCTATTATTTGTACAATAAAAGTTTATTTTTTATTTAAAATACTTCTATTAAAATCATATTATTTTTTTAAAATGTTCATAATGTTTCGAAATGGGTATCTGAATTTATTTTCAGAATTATATGTACATGTGTTTTAATTTTTTCGAAATTTGCTAAAAAAAGATTATTAATATTTCAATGTTTCAATGAAAATATTTGTTGAAGACTTTTTATATTGTGAATTGATGAATTGATTATGTTCTGATTACTTTTGTTTACAATATTAAGTAACATAAAGATTGAATTTTAATTTTTCTTCATTGGGTAACACAAATTGCTTATTTATTACAAGTTTGTATAATTAAATGTTGGATGTCATTTGTATGATAAAAGTTCATTCTTATTTAAAATACTTCTATTCCAGTTACATAATTTTTAAAATGTTTCTGATGTTGTGAAATGAGTATCTGAATACAACTTTGAGTTATATATACATCTGTTTTAATTTTTTCTGGAATTAGTTTAAAAGGTTATTATTAATTCTTTTAATAAAAAGATATGGTAACAATATTTGAATGATTTAATGAAGAATGCTTTTTATATTCTAGACGGATTATTTAAATATTAGCTGATCAATTTCTTTCACGATATTAAATTACATAAAGATTGAATTGTAATTGTTTTCTCTAAAGTATCATAAATTTATTGTTTACTTGAAGGTTATGTAATTAAATATGGGCTTTGATTTTTATAATAAAAGTTGACTTTTTATTAAAAATATAACTTTATTGTAATTATATAATTTTTTATATGTTCACGATGTTGTGAATTGATTATCTGAATTCAATTATCAAAATTATATGGACATATGTTTGAATGTTTTTTATGTCTTTTAATTTAAATGTTTCAATGCAAATAATGTTGAGCATTATTTTGTTACTTATTTTTTATTAACATTATATCATTTATAAATGATTCTATTAAAACTTACATTTTTCAGAAATATTTAAAAAGCTTATCAATGAATAAAATATTCGCAAATGAAAGTTAAAATTAGAAATAAATATAAAGTAAAAATAATTTGAATGTTTCAATGAAAATGATAGTTTCATGCTTTTTATGTTGCAAACAGTTTAATTAGTTATAAGTCAATTAATTTTTTTCAAAATTTTTAATTAAATAAAGAATAAATTTAAATTGTTTTTCAATTAATTAACATAAATTGGATCAATTTTTTAAATTATATGTACATATATTTTAATTTTTTTAAAATTAGTTTTAAATGTTATTAGTAAATGAAATGTATCAAAATGCAATTTCAAAAAAATATATTTATATGAACATAATATAAAAATTATTTTAGTGTTTCAATGAAAATAATGATTTAATGCTTTTTATGTTGTGAATTGATTAATTAAATATTCACTGATTCTATTAAAACTTACATTTTCTGAAATAAGTTTAAAAGGGTATTAATAAATAAAATTCTCATGAATTAAGGTTCAAATTTAAAAAAAAAATGTCAATTACAAATTATTTAAATGTTTTAATACAAATTTTGCGTATAATACTTCTTATTTTGTGAATGCTGAATGCTTTTTATGTTGTGAACTGATTAATTAATTAATTAATAGCTGATTAATTTTGTTCATAATATCAAAATACATAAAGATTAAAGTTCAATATTAAATTACTCAAAGATTAAAGTTTAATATTGTTCAAATGAGTGACACATAATAAGAAAGTTATGTAAATGTATAAAAATACAATTTCGATTTGAAAAAATATATATAATGCAAAAATTATTTGAATGTTTCAGTGAAAATAATTGTTCAATGTCATTTTTCCGGAAATGCTGTGAACCGATTAATTGATAATTGGTTGATGAATTTTCTTCACATTAATAAATCACATGAAGATTTAATTTTAATTTTACTGTTTTAAGTAGTATTAAAAATTTCTTTGAAAGTTATGCAATTGAATATTGGCTATAATTCGTATAATAAAAGTCAAATTATATTTAACATATTTCTGCTACAATTATATAAGTATTTAAAATGTTTGTGCTGGTTTGAAATAAGTATCTGAATTGCATTTTTTAAATAATATTTACATATATTTAAAATTTTCTAAAATTAGTTTTAAAGGTTATTAGTAAATAAAATGTATCAAAATGCAATTTCAAACTAAGAAAAATATATAATGTAAACATTATTTTAGTGTTTTAATGAAAATAATTATTTAATGCTTTTTATGTTGTGAACTGATAAATTAAATATCCACTGATTCTATTAAAACTTACATTTTCTGAAATAAGTTTAAAAGGTTATGAGTGAATAAAGTTCTCATCAATCAAAGTTCAAATTTTAAAAAAATGTGTAGTAAAAATTATTTAAATGTTTTAATGCAAATTATAGTTTAATACTAGTTCTTTTGTGACTGATTAATGCTTTTTATGTTGTGAACTGATTAATTAATTAATTAATAGCTGTTTAATTTAGTTTACAATATCAAAATACATAAAGGTTAAAGTTCAATATTAAATTACTCAAAGATTAAAGTTTAATATTCTTTGAATAAGCGATGCATAATAAGAAAATTATGTGAATGTATAGAAATACCATTTCAATTTGAAAAAAATATATAACACAAAAATTATTTGAATGTTTCAGTGAAAATAATTTTTCAATGTCAAATTTTCGGGAATGTTGTAAACCTATCAATTGATTATTGGCTAATTAATTTTCTTCACATTAATAAATCACATGAAGATTTTTTCTAATTTTTCTGCATTAAGCAGTATTAATAATTTATTGGAAAGTTATGTAATTAAATATTGTCATTAATTCGTATAATAAAAGTTAAATTATATTTAACATACTTTTATAAAAATTATATAAGTTTTTAAATTGTTTGTGCTGTTTAATTCCATTTTTTAAGTTACATGTGAATGTTTTAATTTCTTTGAAAATTAGTTGAAAAGGTTATCGGGCCAGTATACCTCCGGAATATTAGAATTCGCAAGCATTAGTTCGATTAAAAAAAAATTGGTGAAAATATTTCCAAAACAATTTATAGATTCAATTTTTCGCGAAATTTTCACCTTTTAATTTTTGTTAAATTAGGCGAATAACGAAAGATAGAAGGTGTAAATTTAGTTTTATCTTCTTGAAAAAATTTTTCTCATACTCAACGTGACTTGAGTTTAATACTTGCGGGTATGTGAAATAAAAAAAAAGTTGACTTGTAATGATAATTGTTATAAAGAAGTCCTATTAACAATAACTTATATTATAGATTGCTAATTTATAAAGGATATTTTGGCATTAACATTACTTACTTCTGAGGACAGAGTGATACTTGATTACAAAAATATGTCTCCCGATATTATTTGTTGATTTTAGAAACAAATTACGTAAGCGAATTCCCAGTGTGGTCATTTGAAGTAAACAAAATGTTATCTCCTAATTGTCCCAAAATTATATTGCCAGTGAAGTTTAGTGTTGAAAATATATTATTCGATATTATTTATTATATTCCGAAACAAATTATATTAACAAATGATTATGGTAGACATCAACAGGCGTAAAACCATCTCACTGATAACAGTGGTTGACAATTGTTTATACAAAAAATAAGAATGGTTTATATTTTTGCACTCTACTTTAATTTGATGGTCTGTCCTCGACTTTTGCTACTGCGCTTGCGTTAGAGCCTTGCACTGGTTGGCCGCATTTGGTGCGCAATTCAAAATTGGAATTAAAAACATTTCTGGTAATTCAAATAAATAATTATTAAAAAATGCACAAGAATGTATATGAATAGTACAAGTTTTGATATTAGACAAGAAAAAAATTTATAACATATATTTTTGAAATAACAGTTTATTCTTGTTGACTTGCATAGAATAACTTATATTTCACAAAACGTTTAATTTAAAAAAAAATTTGTTGAAAAAGTTATTCAAAATAATTGTTTATCTCAGGGGTCTTCAGCGAGGGGAAATTCAGTCTATAATACTCCGATGCCACATATCTCGTTTCTGCCAGTACGCCTCCTCACTAAGCTGTGAGAGTGAGACGGAAGTTTTCCGTGCTGTGTGAGGATGCGTAGTGGTGGAAACGAGACATGTGGCATCGGAGTATTTTAGGCTAGATTTCTCCTCACTGATGATCCCTGGAGTATATACATTCATGTGCATTTTTCAATATTTATTTATTTAAATTACAAGAATTGGTTTTAATTTCAATTTTAAATTGCGCGACAACTGCGGCCAACCAGTGCGCGGTCCTAACGCAAACGCAGTAGCAAAAGGCGCCCACATTGGCATCACTGATCATGGCATGAGAGTGCACCTTTATTTGCATGCATGTCAGACAGTGGTCGGTGCAAGCATAAACTGATTGATAAATATTGATTGATATTGACAAATTCTTAAAGTTATAATATAAGTATCTTCACAGTTTTGCAGTTTTTTTACGTGTTCACGTAACCTTTTTTTTTTACTTAGTGCATTGCATCTTAGAAAAATTAGCATTGATAAAGGGCGGCCTTTCCATTGGGTAGCCTAGGGCGGCGTCAAAGGTAAGCCCGGCCCTGGTTATGTAATTAAATACTGGCTATAATTTGTATAATCAAAGTTTATTTATGTTTAATACATACCTCTCTATTACCATTATATAATTATTTAAAATGTTTATGACCAATTCTCGATTATTAAATTCCGCTATTTGCATGCTTCAGATATGGAACTAGAAAAATGGAAGATTCTCTAAATTAAAGTTTGAAATATCGGCAAAAATCGGACGGTCCAGTGGTGACTATATTCTTCTTCTGTTGTTTTCTGCACGTTGTTAACAAATAAAGGTGTGAATTCGATGCCTATTCTTACATTATTTATTATAATTCGATAATAAGTGAATATTTTATTATGTTCTTGGTCTTATTTTGAAGAGGAGATTCCAAGCTTTAATTTATGAACGTTTCAATTTTTTCACTTCAATTCCCTGAAGCATGGAGAAGTGGGACTCAATCTATTGCTAAGATAACCACGAAAAAAGAGAAGCATGTATCTGAAATTCAATTTGAAAAATTACATGTAGATTCTATTTTAAGTATTTAGCGATGTATTTTTGTACGCTGATGTTCTTTTTCATTTTTCAAAAGTTTAAATACAAGCAATCGCTTGATGATTTTTATTTTGTTAACTAAGAATCAGAACGGAATATAATTTTAAAAATTATAGATAATAATGTTATAATGAATTAGCGATGTTTTTTATTGTACTGATTTAAAATAATGGACATGAAATGATACTTGAATTACTTTTCCAAATTTTTTATGTACATTTGTTTTAATTGTTCAGCAATGTTTTTTGATAAGCTGTTGTTTTTCTATTAAAAAACACATTTTTTGGAATTAGTGTAAAAGTTTATTGACATCATATTTGAAGAAAGAAAAGTTAAAAGTAAAAAATATAAAATAAAAATTAATTAAACATTTTAATGCAAATACGTGTTTGATGATTTTTATATTATGAACTGAGTATCAGATCGGAATATAATTTTCATAATTGGAGGTATTAATGTTTTAATGATTTAGGGATGCAGTATTTGGATGCCCCAATTTACACAAATTTCCATGAAAGTAGCTGCAAATGGCATCGTATAAAAATTAATTTTGTTAACAATATTAAATTACATAACATCAAAGTGAATTGATAATATGTTTAATGACTTATCAATACATTTTAATGCGTTGTTTGTAAATATGATAATGATGTATCATTTGTATTTAAGGTATTATAATTTATGTTTTGGACATATTTATATCTATATTTGCACCACCACGCCGTCCTCATTCATGATATTTTCCGTGAATTTTCTTAGATCTCCATTTTATAATTACTGGATACATTTTTAACGAAACATTATTGCTATTTAAATTTATGACTACATCAATTATTGTTGATATTTGTTTCCGGTCTTATGACGCTGGTAAAGTCGTGTACTTGAAATATTTAAATGATGCTTCGCCCTTTACGATTAATAATAGTTATCGTAAATAAAATAATTCTACGTCACATGAATTCACTAAATTTATTCTTTCAGAATTTAATTTCAGCAAGAATATAAGTAGTTAAAAGATTTTAACGAATAAATAGTTATTCGAAAATGGAGTAAATGATGAAAATTAATATGAAAGTAAGCGCGCGCATATAATAGACTAGTAGTAAATTAAATAAGCAGAGAAACTAGCCGCATGTGACATGATAGGGACCCGTAATTTCAGTGTTACTGTGCGCAGCGCTGCCAATGATGCGTCGCAAACGGTAGAAGCTGAAACTTTTTTCTAACTATCAAAAACATTTTTTTTTAATATGGTTCGATTTAATACGCAAGGGTGTTTAGAATAACAAGAAATTATCTTGTAATAATAATCATTACAAAAAAATTTCTATTAACAGACACTGAGTGTCACGGATTGTTAATTTGTGATGGATATTTCGGTGATAAATATGAAAAAAAATATATTAAATTATGTTGCTAGTGAAATTTAATAAGAAAATAATTAGTCATTCAATATTATTTGTTACTTTCGTGAGCAGATCGTACAAACAATTGCCAAGTGTGCACATTGGAAGTCAACCAGAAATAATTTTTTATATCAATTGTCCTTAAATGAGGTTGCCAGTGATAAGAGTGACATGATGCGATACCTATAAACGTCTACAGTGAGCATTTGTTCATATTATTTGTTTGCAAATTCAAAAAATAGTATCGAATAATATATTTTTATATCTAAACTTTGCTGGAAAAATAATTTGAAGACAATTAAGAGAAAACATTTTTTTTTACTTCAAATATTCGCACTTGGAATCTATTCACATAGTATGTTTATCAAATTAACAAATAATATCAAGACATATTTTCATGAATAAGTATCATTTCTTTGATAAGAGATAGTTATTTTAATAACGAAATATCCTCTAATGAACAATCCATAATATTCAGTATTTGTTAATAGAATTTGTTTAAAGTAATTATACTTCATGGTAAACAATTTTTATTTTATTCCAGACACCCTTGCAAATTACTTTTAATTATTAAGTAGTAAAAAATATTTAATATATAATTATACATATGAATGTATTGAAATTTTAGTTATTATTTAATAAATTTAGTATTTTTGATTAAAACCTGATTTATTTGATTTGTTGATAAGCATTATCATTAGATTATTTTTCATTTTCATTTTATTTATAATACTATTAAATAATTATTTGATTAGTAGGTAAATAATTTGAATTACTTATCATTACATTTATTGCTATTATTATTATCTGAAAATATTTTTGTAAAATTTCTGATGAAAATATTCATGGCACATTTCTGATAAAACAATATAAATGAAATATAAAATATAATATATATA
>JAUELO010000345.1:2782365-2793421 GCA_032357855.1 Amphibolips quercusostensackenii
GTGTTTCACATTAGCACCCTCACCCAGCGAAATCCCGCGGTTGTCCTTATGACAAACTTTTATATATATATATATATATAACCTTAAGAACAAGAAAACTAATAGCATTTGAAAACCAGTAATTCGAATTGTTTATTTTGTATTAAAAAATGTTTTTTTCCATTCAAAGTGAAAAACTACACGCAGGCGTAGCGCGCGACTAATGATGCTGGTAAAATTATAAATTACATATAATAATAATTAAATAAAATAATTTAGTCCTACTCGTCTTTCTTCACTTCGTCCAATATGTTTTCCGCCAACTTCATCCATTCATGAGCTTTGGTGAAGTCATCCTTCAATACACTCTCGTAAATATATACTACCAAGCGCATGAAACTCAGAATAGGAACGAGATTTTCGTCATCTTGAGGATTAGATTCCGAATGTTCTTTCATAACCGTATCTATTTGATCGAGCTTCCAAGTAAAAGGGCATTCTAAATTCTTCAACTTTTCTAATGTTTCACTTTTTTCTGCCATTTTAATTCTCTTTTTGAAGATGTTTTTCTGCAAAATGAATGCAAATCATCAGTATCCTATATGATAGAAAAATAGATCCATAATCAGTACAAATATATGATTTTGAATATCAACGGTGGGCACTATAATTGAAAATAAATTTGAAACTCGTCAGAAAATTAACACAAAATTTCACAGACTTATTTTTACTATTGTTATGAAATTTCTTTTTGTTTATTATGAAAGTAACAAATAACAATATAAAAATTTTTTTTAAAATAAGAACTAACATTTTCATATAAAAAAATTTCAAAATACACTAAAATAAATTCTCCTTAATAAAATATTTAATAATAGCTTTTAATCGAAACAAAACAATGTGAAATAAATATCGTTAATTTTTTTTCTTAATTTCTTTACCATAAATTTTGGAATTTGAAAATATATTTTTAGGTCACAAATCAGCACTACTTTGTTTCTTTTGATTGAAAGAAATCCGTTTTAAGTTTTGGGTAAGTTATAATATATATTTTTCTGAATAAGTAAATCCTTGCGATACTGGAATTTCATATGTTTTTAAATCACATCCGAATGTATGTTACTATAATAAAATTATCATTTTCTAAGAACGCCTGTGATATTTTATCTTCAGTCCTCGCATGCGATTACTGCATCGGTCAATATTGAAAATACGCCTTTATATGAAATTAAAATAAAATCATAATATACAGTGATCTGATTTTAGCACAATTCTTGTAACTTTGAAATGATTTACAAATTAAATGTCAAAGTTTTTTATTCTACTCGATATATATTTTTCTATATCAAATAACTGAAGAAATGGGCCTTAAAATCACTTTTCGAAAATAAAGATTAAAGATTCAGTGAAAGCTTTTGTTTAACCATCCAAACAAATAACAAAATAAATTGTAACAATTTTTACTCACAGTAACAGTTTTTAAATAAATGCATTCAAAATTAAATCAGTTTTTAATTTTTTTAAGTGGAAAGTAGAAAATTGTACTAAAAACTCAAATTGATTAAAAAATTAAGCTTTCTAACTGAAAAATTTATACATGAATGTTATTACATTCATTTGCTCATCGTGCACAGACTTATTGGCATAATTTTTTACACATTTTTTTTAGGTTTGAGTAAATGAAATAACGAAGTTTATTTTTGCAGGTTCTGTACTTAAAGACGCAGAATCTCTCTTAGATTAAAGATGTTGTTTCTAAGAGATAATAAAGTGATACCTGTTTTTCTAAATTAAGAAAAACAAATGACTATGAAGTTTTGCCTTTTTTCAATGTTGTGTTTTTAAAAAAAACGTAAATTTTTTGTTTAAACCTCTATAACTTTTGACCTGATGAAGGGTAATTTCGGTTTTTTCTCGCAAACGACAGATACGATAAAATTTTAAGAACATAGTTTGAACATTTTGAAAAGTTCTAGGAAAAGACCTGGTACTGATTTATGACATCTTACAATATTTATTAGAAAAATTAAAAAATTGAATGTTCATAAACAACAAAATTCTCTTGGACACACACATAGTTTAGCCCTCATAAAACTTAGAGGATGTCGTATTTATATAAACAAAATTTTTTTTTAATAATAAAGGAAATAAAAAATATCGGGTTTCTCCCTTTGACAAAAACATATATAGGCAATTACTGTGAAAGGGGCAAGCCCCGCCTTTTTGTTTTCTTAAATATTTAAAAAAAAATTTGTTTTTATAATTAAGACACCCTATAAGTCTTATGCGGGCGAAACCATTTTCGTGCTCAAAAGAATTTTGTTGATGAAAATTCAATTTTTTAAGTTTCCTAGTAAATGCTGTAAGATATCATTGATGAGTAAAAGAACTTTGTGTGGAACTTTTTTAAATGTTTAAAAACTATTTCCTTTTGTATATGTCTTCTGCGAGAAAAATACAAAAATTAGACTTTATGAAAAAAAATCTCCTGTCGGGAGCAAGTTAATTCTGATATTTAATCGAAATTTTTATCTATTAATCAAATAAGCACTTGTTATGAACAAATTATTAAATAAAAACGCAAGTGTAAATGTTATTTCTTGAGTAAGTGCTTTGTTTACCCTAGCTTTTTTTGTTTTACTTCAACACTGATATTGTGAGACCAAAAGTTTAGCAATAATTTTATAATTATTATTGTTAATAACAGTGTACACAAATAAACATTTTTTGTAGAAAAAATCACTTTTCTTAGAAAAGCATCATGAAAGCTATTTAATATTATTATTTGACGTACATGTTACATCAAAATTATAATTTTTATGAACCAATTGTTTAAAAAAATTCATTTATTCATATCGCAATAAACTGTTAATGTCAATTTGAAAAAATTTTTTTAGACACTTTGATAATGGTCCACTATTGTTATTGTTATAACCAATGTAATAAACAAATTTTTCTAGTGAAAGTGCAATACCTGAAATCATTTATAAAATAGCTAGCTACGACAATTATTATAAATTATTAAATTTTGTAGCGGATTTTAGTGTAATTAATGAACGTCTTATGTATTTGCTTGTATTAGCTATGATGATTTGTCCGAAAATTTTAATTGTTTAGCACTAACTATTTAGATAAAACTATTTATTGTTTGACATAATGACTGTTAGTAAAATAAAACACTTCGAAAGTTCACTTTAATTTATGGATAGTTGTTTGAGTTTAGTTGTAGTTTAAAGTTTACTCTAACTTATGCTAAAATTAAAATTAGCGGTTTAATTATAATTACATAAAAATAATAACATTTCAACAGATTTTACCCGGATATAAAACTATTACACTGTTTAGTGAATTCGATTGCTGCTATACTATGCATTTTACCTGCAGGTCAATAAAGTTGGGTATATGTACCTCCCCACTTTTTTGTATAAGTTTTTTTCGTTTATAATTTTGATTATGTAACCGGTCACGCTGATGACTGAACGACAAGTTGCAAGTGGATCACTGGATGACTGACCCGCAAGAAAGAGAAACAGGGGAATCCTACAGACATACAGTACTGAATCGCTTGCTACAGCCGTCAGAAGTGAAATAGGGAATAGAAAGAGAGCCGGAAACAAGAAAGTCCACCTGTCCTTTTCTAGAGATGGCGATTGGGCTTTACCATATGTATAATACTCCTATATTGCGCACCGCGTGAGAGGCCTCTGGGGCCAAATCAGAGTGCAGACATATATTTCTGTCTCGCGTGCGTCGCTTATTGCTATATTTAGATCAGCGACATATATATCGTCCTTAATCCAAGAGAGTGGAGGAAGAGGGAAGTAGTTTACGGCACATGCGCGCTGACGCTGAAGTATAAGGTAAGAGAGAGAAAAAGCGATATCGTCCGCACTCTAATTTTGCCCCACGCGCCACTTATTGTGAGGTAGAGGCTGTTAGCAATATAGTAGTATTACATACATGGATTAATCCGTAGGGTTTTTACGAGTAGATTCCCCCTTGTGAAATTCAAATACGCATAACTTCCTAGACAACATTTTTTTTTAGTACTGTCTATGGTTACGGAATTTTCCGTAATGTTAGCCCTGAACGATCTGGAAAAGGGATTAAAGTTGCGGAAACTTCCGCAACCATAGACAGTAAGTTTTTTTTATTCAGAAAAATAATTATCGCCTAATTTTCTTTAAAAAGCCGCGTAATTTCAACCATAAGAGATTCTGCGACATCAAGGGTAGAAACTGCCTGATTTGAAATGAACTCAGTGAAATCAATTTTTTTTTTTAATCAAAAAAATTTTCTTATCCACAAGATATAGAATCAACAAAGACATAACTTTGTACTTAAAAACATTGAGTTTGAAACCTTTTATCATCAAATGAAAGAGCTTCAAGGTAAAATTTTTTTAAAAGTAATAAGATATCATATGAGATTGTTATTATCTAGTTAAAAAAAAAAAGAATATTCACCTACATAATGAAGTAAAATTACGTTCAATTGCATTATTGATCTTGATCTAAGAGACATTTATCTGATTTTAAATAAATTTGTATGATCAGAGTATCTAATTTTATGCAAAGCTTGGGTTAGTGTTTGCATTTCTTTAATTTTAAATTATCGTGCCTTTAATAATTTGAGTTACTTATTTTGCTGAAACACGTGCTTTCACGACTGCGAACACTTCGAACATGGTATACGTACTGCGTATTTAACGCAGCGCTTTATCCAGCCACGTTAGGTTGGATCATGCATTTAGGTTCTGAACGGGGGGTGGGGGGAGGCAGAAAATTATGTGATATATTTGGTGTCTTTTAATTTTTAGAAGTAATAATAGTGAGCTCCTCGTAACCCTGAAAATTTGTATTATTACAGATTTTAATGAATTTTGAAGGGGTTTCAAAAATTTAAAGAGATCTATCTCGTAAGATGTCGAAATTATTCAAGGAATTTAAAGAATTTTAACTGATATTTAGATGTTTAACACGGATTTTTATAAGATATTAAATATTTCAAGCGATTTCAAGGATTTTTATAGTTTTTAGAGGTTTTTAAGTGATTTCAAATTAAGGCGCGGTATTTTAAAGTAGTTAATGTGATACCTACTATTTGGACGAATTTTGAAGGATATCAGGGGGTTTTAGTGAGATTGCACAGGTTTGAATGAATTTAAAGAGATTTCAGAGGATTTCAACCGATTTTCAGAGATTAAAAGGGCGTTTGATGATTTCACGGGATTTCAAAGGAATTTAAGAAAATTCCAAAGTATATACACGGATTTTAGAGGATTTCGTAAGATGTCAAAACATTTAACGAAAATTTAAAGAATTTCTGAACATTATAAAATATTCTAAGGGATTTTTAGGCTTTTTAATGTCTTTTAAAACATTGTAATGGATTTTAAAGTGACTATACTTTAATTCACAAAAAATTTATAAATAATACTTCTTTTTCCATTTTTTTGAAATTCGAGCTTTTTCCATTAAGAGCCCCATGTTAATTTCAAAAGCCCAGGGGCACAAGTTAACGCTAAAAAAAATTATAACATTTTTTTTCGAAAAACAAGAAAATTGGAAGAAGGAGGTATCACCAAAAATCGAAAGTCGAATTTTTATAGGTATAAATTTGGACCACCCATATGTGTAAATTACAGTTTTTAATTTTTTACACTAGGATACCCTAAATTTAAGAATCTGAAAAAATTCACAATAATAGCCTCTCAGGTAACTATTATGTGGTAAAAAAACTGAGATAGTACTTCAGTTTTATCCCAAAAAAAAATAAAAAATTAATTTTGAAGATTTTTTGATTTTGAATTTCCCGCCCGAATTTCTTGAAAAAATCATGCACGTTGATAATGTTTGAAAGAAGTTCTGTGAATTTTTTCTAATGATAGAAACACAGAACAAAATAAAAACGAAAATGGATGTTACCCCCTTAACTCATCCAATGTGGCGACTAAGGGTTTGTAATTTCGGGAATTTTCTTTTTTGCTTGTATGATTTCAAATGTCTGACTCAACATTTGGTTCCTTTTGTGGGACATTTTTGCATGCTTACCCGGCTATGCCTTTTAACCCGATTCTCGTATCGGAGGGAAAATTTGACCCAAGAAATATCTCAAACCTTCAGCTGTAACTCAAAACCATCAGATTTATTGTTAATCATTTATTATTCTGATTCAATGAATAGCGAATTTTATAATTTTATCATAAAGTAGGAGGTTTAAAAGTGATCCATGTATTTTTCAAGGATTTTTTATGCATATTTACTACACTTCTAAGACACCAGGCCAATTTGAACCCCCTATACGGTTAATGTAGATAAAAAACAGCGATACGGGAATCGGGTTGATATAAATTTAAATTTACGCGCCAAAGAATCCTGGTGAGTGAGAAACGAACCTAGCCAGCAACAATTTGAAAAAGGCAGGATATTTTCTAAGTCAAGGGAAAGTCAGGGATTTAAAAGAAAATCTTGCAAAAGTTAGGAAATTTTTTACAACTTTGAATAACTGTCAAACCAAATAAATTTGAAATTTTTTAAATTTTAATTAAAATTTTTTAAAATTTCAATTTCAAATTGATTCCGTTCCCAAAAGATCCTAGGTTAAAATGCATCAATGGCCAGACAGATTGAAGTACTGGTCAGGGAAAAATTAGGGAATTTTTCAAAAAGAAATTTTGCGGTAACCCTGATGTAATATTCTTCCTAGTAATTTATTTGCTTTGTATATATATATATATATATATATTTCTTTTGTTTTGCAGTTGGTTTCTCCAAAAGATTATCTTTCTAGTGTTTTGTTGAAAATTCAACTGTTTTATTAACAATGGAACTAGTTCGTTGAAAATTCACTTGTTTGTTTAAAATTCATATTTTGGTGTTGAAAAGTTAACCGAAATCTTTTTTGGATGAAAATTCAACTTTTTTTTTTAATTTTCCTTTGTTTATTTAAAAAGGTTTTTGAAGATTTCAAAAAAAATCTGAAATCTTGTACGGTCATAAATGCAATTGTTTAGTTGAAAATATATCTGTTTTAGATGAGGATTCACCTTGTTGAAAATTCATCTTTTATTATAATTCAACTCCTTTTGCTTCAATATTAAATCTTTTTTGTTTGAAAATATAACTTTTTAGTTGAATATTAACTTTTTTGTTGAAATTTTGATTTGCCGTATCTGAAATCTTCAAAAAACTTTTTGAATTTTGTTGAGATTCTTAGGAAAATTATATTTATATTGCCTTAAAAAACAAATAAACAAACAAACCTAAAAGTGAATATTTATTCAAAATTTTTATTTTGTATTAAAAATATTTTTTCTCACAAATCGTAAAACTATACGCGCGATTTATGCTAGTAAAAATTTTAAAATACGAGAAACAATTCTCCGTTTTTTATTTGTCCAAATTTGATACTTATAATCTTTTTTTTTATTTACAAGAATTTCGTAGTTAAATTTAAATGTTGGACGTTAAAGAAGAATTCAACTTTTAATTTTTCGGAATTAAATTTATTTTTTATGTAATCTTATGTTCATGATTTCCAGGAGTGGAAGTCCAAAGCATTTTCACTCTGATCAGTTTAAATCTATAAAATTAGAGAATGTAAACATTTCCGATTTTTAACCCATAAAAGCAAACGAAACTGACTCTACACCAGACAAACTGCAAAAATATTCTTCCAGAAAATTCTATCGTTGTAATAAATTGCTTGAGCACTCTCTGTTTATCAGTAGGACTCGAGGAAACGATATCCTTTGTAGAAAAACTTTAGGAAAAGGCAGGCCAATTCATCAGAATCTCTCCAAGAGATTTTGGTAATCTTAAGGTTCCCAAAATCGAAACTTACCAAACGACTTATTTAAAATTGCTGCAGCATTTCAAAATTGCACAGAACAATACTATTGCTTATGAAGGGAGGTATACTCTCACAGAAAATCTGGAGGAGGTATTTTGCGGCAGTCGGAATTGGTTACACAGGACGTGACAACTTACGAAATTACCTCTGTAAAAATTTCGAATGAATCAAGTCGAAAAACAAGCAAAGCTATTTCAGCAAACCCAAAAGAAGTTAAAGCCTCTTTCAGAATAGAAATTACCGATAAGGAACTGGAGGAACAAAGAAGAAATACTCCTTTGCCTTACAATGCGGCTATAAATCCGCAGCAGACAACTATTTATTAGGATCTTGAAGATGTAAATGATGACGAGGGAGATCTTGATGATGATATAGATATTTAAGTCTTTATGGATTTGAAAATTTTTACTGGAAATTCAATTTTTTTAAAGCAATTTTTGATAATAAAATGTCTTTATGTTTATCACAATAATACAATAAGTGCAGTGAATAAGAAGAAAAATAAAGTATTCATTACAGTTATTTAAATCAGATGGCTCAAGATTAACTTATTTTATCATAAGTCCAGATTCTCAAATTATATACTCATTCTACATTTAGTCAAAAAAAGTAAACACCTTTATTCTGAAGTTTACATTTTCTAACATAAAAATGTGAAGATAAAGGATTATTGACGAAGAATTTCTTCACAAACCTCGATTTATAAGGCGTCTTACTCAGGGGCCATCCATATACCACGTGGACAATTTTTCACCACTTTTTGACCCCCCCCCCCCCACGTGGACAGCCGTGGAAATTTGACAAATACCCCCTCCCCCCATTCTGTCTACGTAGACATATTTTATGAAAATGTAGATATTATTGGTCTTCAAAAGCAAAGAGGCCAAAAGCAGAAATGAATTGTCTGAAAATCCGAATTTCCTTGAGAACGTGAGCTTAAACAAGGTTTGAAGTCCAAGCAAAAAGCATGGGGAAAAATCACTTTTTTCATTTTTGAAATAATTTTTTAGGGTTTGGAAAAATGTGATGGTAAAGTATAGAGGCTTGTTGAGAATTATCCAATAAAGAATTTCATGTATCAGAAATATGGGTTGACACCACTAACACACCCCCACGATTCCCTGAAAACTACCCTTAAAACCAAAAATGTCAATTTTTCATGAAATCGACTTATTGATCACTGCATTTTCGTCTTATTTTTACGTAAAATTATTTATATTAGTCTAGTGGAATATTTATAAACATTTGTAAGAAATTTTTAATTATTTAAACAAATAAAATTTGTTCAAATAATTTGTTTCAAAAATTCGTTTTTTTCTGCTAACAATTATTACCATTGGTGTAACAGAATATTTGTTAACATTGTTTCATTAATTTTCAATGATTTAAAGAAATGGAATTTATTTGGATGATTTTTATTCAAATTCTTTTTTTTATTAAAAATTATTAATATTTCTTTAATGGAATATTTATCAACATTGTTTAATTAATTTTACTTCCTCATAGAGGAAGCTTTGTAATGGTGACATTTTCATTACAATGTTCTAAAGAAAAGTCCGGATGTGTGTGTGTGTGTGTGTGGATGTGTGTGGATGGCACACTTTTTTGGGAACACGATAACTTAAAAACAATTGCAGATAAATTAATGAAATTTGGAGGTTTTATTTTTATCGCTTATATCTTGAAACTGAGCGAAGGATTTCTAAAAATATTAATTGAATTTTTTTCTAGCACATTTAATACTTTAAAAATCGGTTTTTATATTAAAACTTTTTTCTTTAACATAATTTACAGTTGATCCAAAAATATAAAAGATTCCTTGGTTTGAGAAGAATTGATTGACCTATAATATTAATACATTATATCAAAGAGTAAGGAAGTTATAACTATTTATATCATATTTAAAATTGATTTTTATAGTAAAAATTTTTTCATTCTCACAATTTAAAGTTGATGTGAGAAATGAAAAGATGTGTTTATTCAAGACGAATCGATTGACCGATAATATTGATACATTTTATTGAAGAGTAAGACAGCTATGGTAATGCATAAAATTTGAAAATACGGTTTTTATAGTAAAACTTTTTCCATAACATAATTCAAAGTTAGTGCAAGAATATAAAAGATTCTTTGTTTCAAGACGAGTCGATTGACCTGTAATATACATACATTTTATTTAAAAGTAAATAAATTATGCTTATTTATATTATCTTAAAAATCGATTATCATAGAAAATTTTTTGTTATTTTCATAATTTAAAGTTGATGTGAGAATTGAAAAGATGTGTTGATTCGAGACGAATCGATTAACATATAATGTTGCTACATTTTATTGAAGAGCAAGACAGCTATGGTAATGCATAAAATTTAAAAAAACGGTCTTATACAGTAAAAATTTTTTCAGCTTGATGCAAGAATGTAAGAGATTCCTTGGCTTAAGACGAAGCGATTGGCCTATAATATGAATACACTTTATTAAGGAGTAAGGAAATTATGGTCATTTATTTTATATTAAAAATCGATTTTTATAGCAAAAATTTTCTTAGGCGCATAATTAAAAGTTGATGTGAGAATAGAAAAGATGTGTTTATTCAAGAAGGATCGATTGACCTATATTACTGATACATTTTATGAAAGAGTGAGAAATCTATGGCAATACATAATATTTGAAAAAACGGTTCTCTATAGTAAAATTTTTTTTATCAACATAATTTAAAATTGATGCAATAACGAAATAGATTCCTGCATTCAAGGCAAATCAATTGACCTATAATATTAGTATAGTTTTTTGAAGAGTAAGAAAGTGATGCTCATTCGTAATATTTAAAACATCTGTTTCAAACAGAAAAATTTTGTTCATCAACGCAATTTAAAGTTGATGCATGAATAAAAAAGATTTTTTGACCATAAATTTTCAATAAAATAATTCTGATAATTTTTGTAAAAAAATCATTAATCTGGAAAAGGAATAGGGAGTGACAGAATTTCCTCCTTCCCTTTTCCAGCTCGGAAAATCACCATTTCAAATTCAAAATTTGATTTGCCTGAATTGTCATTGAATTTTAAAAAATTGTTGTATTTTTTTGTTATTTTAATTTTTTTGTTAATTTCTATTCATAAATTGATTAAAATGAAAACTTACGTTTGTCTATTATTTAAAAAATCACTAATGCTTCCTCTATGAGGAAGCAAATACATTTACTAACGGGAAGCAAAGTGCTCGT
>JAUELO010000345.1:2831713-2843517 GCA_032357855.1 Amphibolips quercusostensackenii
CCTATTTTACTCGCACTACCATTACCTACATTTAAAAAAGTTTTTGCCAATATGTTAATCCTATCAAAAATTATGATGGAATATAAATGACAAACAAATGACAAACATCTGCCTTCTTTTTATTGTGCAAATTCGACTAAGAATACACAACTTCAGTATGTTTACAAAATCCAACCCACTATTTGTATATTATATGGGTGTGCCCCTAAAATTATATCCCTGATCGCAAAAATTCAATATGTATTTTTCTTTTTTCTCAGAGAAAATATTCAGGATATTCAGGTTGAAAAAAATGTACAGTGTAATCGGTCAAATTAAACACTGTTTTCCAATTGCAGGCTTCCGAATTTAAATCCTTTCCAATCTAAAGTCTCCAAACAAGGGTTGTAAATTAAAAAACTTTGAAATTGCTTGCGTCGCAATTTAATTGCTTTCGAATTAAAGGCTTTTAAACTTTAAAGCTTGCAAATTCAAATCCTCTAATTTAAGGCTTTTAAATTTGAAAAGAGTTAAAAGTGTATGATTTTGAATTGTTTTATTTTCATAAATTTCAAGGAACAAAATCCAGGCTTCAGTGATTTAAAAATCTAAAGTTTATTAAATGTTAAATATTGTGTATAATATAAAAAACCCAAAAGGATATTAATTTAAGGCTTTCAGGACTAACTACAATAATAAAATATGACTAAATCAAACAAAAATCAGAAAAGAAGTATAGAAAGATAACATAATATTAGATATTCAAGTCGGTTTTCACATAGCTTGTATTATAGCCTTCAATGAAGGGATGTCTGTGTTCATAATGGGCATTTAATAACCAACTTGTGTATTGGAGAAGGACTTGTGGTTTTTTCCCTAAGTCTCCTTTAACCCGAGCACAAACTGAATTAGCAAGGGTTGTGGTCTTGTTCAATGGTCACGGTCTTGACCACAAAGAACGGAAAACGAGTATGGTCGCATGATTAAGTAATAACTACTTAATTCCATAGACTATTTTATTAACTAATAAATCTAAAATTATGCAAATCAAAATTTACATCAAGTATTATTTTATATAAAGAAATTTTTGAAACTTTATTTTTATTTTATTATGATTTTAGGGAATTTTTTATCTTTTGGAAATTTCAGATAATTACGGAAATTTTAGAAATTTTGTTTAATGTCAAAATGTCTATTTATAAAATTTTTGTAGTTTTGAAGCTGCAGATCAATATTTCACAAGAAAAGTATTAGAAAAATGTACAGTTATCACTCAAACCATTGTAAAACTTCAAATAGCTACATGTATTTTAGTAAAAAAATTCCTCTGCTATAGAAATATTATCTTTTTTAAAATTTTATTTATTTTAAGGTTTTTTTTAACATTCCTTATACACTCAAGCGAGGAATCGACACTTCCTTACAACCAAAATCAAGGAAAATTTGTTGATTATACTATTGCTTTCTGAAATCAAACCACAATTAACGTAGAAAACATATTCTAGCGAATAAGACTGTTGGATTTGTTTTGAGGGTTGCTTTAACATCCTTTAAACATCAAAAATGTTCATTATTTTTCAAACAACTAGTTGATCTTTTTACTAAAATAGTTAAATTTTTACAAAATATATACATTTCCAACTAAAATAGATGAATTCTCAAGGAAAAATATAATAGATAATATTATTCCAACCAAAACAGATTTTAAATTGAAATCAATCACAGTTGAATTCAACTAAAAAAATACGAATTTGCAACGAAATAGCTGAATCCTCGACCTAATCATATTAATTTTCTACCAAAATAGTTTAATTTCCAACAAAAGAGATGGGATTTTTTCAACAAATGACATGGATTTTGAAGCAAAAAAGCAGAATTTTGAATCAAGAAAAAATCTTCACTAAATTGTTCGATTTTCAAAAAAAAATACAAATTTTTCAAAAACACAGTTTCATTTTCAAAACAAAAATATGATTTTTCAACAAAAAAGTTACTTTTCATTCAAATAGTTGAATTTTATAATAACATACATGAATTTTCAATTAATTAGTTCAATCCTAAACCAAAATAGATGAATTCTCAACAAAAAATATAATAGTTGATATTATTTTAACCAAAAATTATTAAAATTTGAAATCAATTACAGTTCAATGTAATCGAAAACAAACAAATTTTCAACAAAATAGCTGAATGATCAGCCCAAAAAGATTAATTTTCTACCTATAACTGATCCATAAACATCCTTTAATAGGAGATATACAAAATACAAAAAATAACTTTAAAGTAACTAAAATTAAAGTTCCAAGTTATAGCAAAAATCGTAGTTAAGTTACGTGTTTCTTTTTAAAATATTAAGAAAGTTACCCTAAAAGTTACAAATAACGTAACTTTTGAGTAACTTAGTTACTTGTAACAGGTAAATATACTTAACACTGTTTTGTAGAGCATGTACTTTCAAAGAAACCCTCTTTAATTAAAATGCAGACAGATTAGACTTTTTGGACATGTCGTTAAGACGTATTTTCAAACACTATTTGATAAATCATGAAAATGAAGATTTCTCCTCAGCGAAAATGGTTGCAAATTTTCTAATAAAACTCTTTCTAGCTGTTAAGGGTTAAAAATAGCAGATAAAAAAAAATTTGTAAGGCATTCGGTTAATTAGCAAGTTTTATGCTGACATTTTGAAGTGATTTTTTGTGCTCATATGTTAATCAGAAAATCTCCTAAGATATTAGTTGTTGAAAATCAGCGGCTTTGATTTTTTTTTTATTCAGAGTTCAACTAAACAAACCTTTTTAAAAAATTCAAGTACATATTTCCATAATACTATCTTTATAATGATGTACCGAAATGTGATTTCGTTTGAAAAAATGTTATTTTCTAAAAACTGCTAGTTAATTAGCCATATAAAAATCAAGGCTTTTCTTATTTCATCTATTCTGGGGTTAAAAATGCAACCCTGAAAATAAGTTAAAATACTTTTTTCGATTTTCAGTGTTTCCTCTTGATGTCTTAAGCTATTTTTCGTCTCAAAGAGTTGTTTTTTAATTTACAAACATTTTCGCTGTTGGAAAATCGTCCTTTTTATGATTTGTTAAATAGTGGTCGAAAAAGGAAAAAATGAATAAAAAAAGAATAAAGAGAGAATCTTAGCACTGTATGTAGAATAATTTAGAGGCCCTTTTTATGTACTGCTACCAGCAGTCTGTTTGCATATTTGCATCAACATTCTCTGAAGTATGTACATTTGTGATGTTGGCGTTAGTATGCTATTCATTAAATGTAACGAGAGTAACAAGAGTCGATAGAGTGGTGCGCAGTGGTTAGGGGCTGTAGACAATCTCCAAATATTTGCGAGGCCAAATATCTTACCTAAACAGTAAAGTGTCACGACGAGCTTCCATCCGTCACTCTTGTACCAGATCCTGCTGAGAATGTCGTGAATTGACAATGCCCCAAAATTTAGTTCGAAAACGGAAACTGAATTCAATTTTCCAATCGTCCATCTCAAATTGATTATTCTTTTCTCTTCAAAACTTTTAGGTTTTCAAAATCAATGTACAGCTTTTCTGTGAAAATAGAAAGCAATGATAGGGGGTCGTACATATATTACGTAACGATTTTTTTACGATTTTTGTCCCTCCCCTCTTCCAACAAAATATTTTCTGTGTGTGCAAAAATTATTGCCATTTTTTATGTGTAGGGGAAACCAGTACGAGTGGATAGAAAAACTTGTTAAGTCCTAATATTGATAAATGATGAACAAGTGGGGAAAGTGATACATATCAAATTAAAACATGGGGACCAATTTTCATGAATTATTAATTAATTGATTTTTAATTAAATCGGGGAACAATTATCCAAAACTTATAAGTTACTTATGTTTATCCATATTATATTATATTATTATCTAAATAGGGATCAACGAAAAATATTTATTTGTATATATAATATTATTTGGTTATGTTGGTAGCAGGGGGGGGGGGGTGAGTGGCAGCGGAATTAATGTTACGAACTTAGATAACATTTAGGACGATTCCTGACGATAAATTTAAAAGAATTCTGAATTTTTCTCTGTTTTCAAAAAACATACCCTTCCTCTTAACATAAAAAATCAACTAATTTCAGTTGAAAAGTCAGCTATTATATGTTTGGTTCGGAATTCATCTCGTTTGGTTAAGAATTCTAGTACTTGGTTGAAAATTGTATTACTTTGTGGAAAATGTAACAACTTCATTAAAAAGTCATCTTTTTTGGTCCGAAATTCAGATACTTGGTTAAAAGTTGAACTACTTTTTTAAAATTCATTTTTTGGGTTGAAGATTCATCTGCTTGATTAGAAAATTAACTATTCCATTTTTAGAAAATTAATATTCTATGTGAAAAAATTCATTTTTTGGGTTGAAATATTTTGTTGAAAATTTATTTTATTTAATATTCATCATTGCCGTTGAAAATTCATCTCTTTTGTTGAAAACGTAGGCTATTTTGTTAAAAATTCATATTTTTGTGCCGAAAATTAATCTTCTTGGTTGAACCAAATTGTTGAAATTTAATGTATTTTGCTGAAAATTTGTGATTTGTATTATAACATTAATCTTCTTGCTGAATTTCACTATTCCATTTTTAGAAAATTAATCTTCCGGGTTAAAAAATCATCTTTTAGGATGAATTCTTCTGTTGAAAATTCATCTCTTACACGAAAAATGTAACTATTTTGTTAAAAATGACTGTTTTTTGGTTGATAATTAATGTTTTTAACTGACAATGTAACTTTTCCATTCTTTGTTGAAAGTTACTATTTTGTTGAAAATTCATATTTTTTCAGAGTCACATCCTTGACTAAAAAGTTAACTATTCTATTTTCAGAAAATGAATCTTCTAGGTTAAAAAATCATCTTTTAGGTTGAACTCTATTGTTCAGCATTAATTTTTTTATGATTCAGTATCACATGACATTTTGAGGGGGGGGGGAGAATTTTTTATATAATTAGAAAAAAATTTTTTATTAATTGCAGAACAAAAAAATATTATCGACCCTAATGCTAATTTAAAAAATCTGCCTATGGCGCACAACGGTTGGTTTTCGCGCTTAGCACTCGATAATATTTACCTGGCGCTTTGCGCTCGATAATACATTTACCTCGCGCTATGCGCTCGGTCTTTCTATTTCCTTCACATATGGACACAGTCCTTTTAAAATTAGAAGTCAAAACATCGACAACTGTGATTTGGTGATAGTGAATTCTCTTTTGTTAAAGCTCCTTTGGCTTTAACTAACACATTATCATCACGTATCGCGTGCTTCTCCCTCGATTTTGCCCACAATGCAAACTTTTCTACATTATGTTCAACACTAATGATAACCTACCAAAATTTACTATACTTGACGTCACTCTTATACGTCTTCTCGCCAAACTTTGTTTAGGTATAACTATTTACTTTTATTAATTTTTGTTTCTAACTTTTCCTACTAACTATATACCAGGCTGGTAAATGACATCCTCTCTGAATCTTTGTATAACAATCTTGTTTACTCATTTCTGTTTTAACGGAATCTCTATACTTGTATTTATGCTTTAATTTTGCGAAAATTGTTTTTTACAATAAAGTTTTGTTTTTTTACCAGGTTTGATGAGGGAATATACTAAATCCGAAACGTTGCCAAGTTGAATCAAATTCTCGTTTTTTATTTCTTGGACCTTCTGAAACGGAAACTATACATTATATGTTAAACACTATGAAAACACATCAAATAATTTATAAAATAATATGTAAACACTCAAATGTATATTACACTAAATTTTGTACCTCGTTCTGAGACTGCTTATTTAGATATTTCAAATTAAAGTACAAATTTTATTCACCATGATTACTGTAATATTTGTTTCTTATTTTGCATTAAATTTTATTTTAGCTACCCTGAAAAATGTATCATTTCAATAAACTTATATTATTACAATTCATAATATGGATTGGTATTAAAACATACGTATTTTCATTGTCTTGTTTTAATAATTTAAAAAAGTGCGCATTTTATAAGAGAACACAATTTTGTTAATTAACATTTTATTAAAACTTGTCTCGTTTTCCCGCAAAATTTATGTGGTTTATTTTCAATGTTATTTTTTACGATTTAAACTAAAAAATACTCATTCTAGCGTCAAGTGGTTCTGATCAAATTTGTAGATATAATTTAAGCGAAAAATTTTGTTAAAATGTCATTTTAGCTTGTGTCGTTTTTCAAAAAAGTTAATATTTCTATTTCTATTGTTATTTTTCACGATTAAAAGCAAAACTACGGGTTCCTTTAAAAAATGATTAATAGCAACTTTATAGCTCTTTTTTGGGTGAATAATTCTTGTCAAATTATTTTTTTTCGTAGCTTGTATCGTGTGTTTGTACCAAAATTTATTTTTTTTATTTTTAATGTTGTTATTTTACGAATAAAATAAAGACTACGCATCCTATAAAAAAATGTCTGATAACAAATTTGTATCTCCTTTTTGGGCGAACAACTTTTGTCTTATTTTTTTTTCTTAGCTTCTTTCGTTTGTCTAAAAATGTAATGTTTTCATTTTTACTGTTGTTTTTTTACGAATAAAACAAAAACTACGGGTCCTATGAAAAATAAGTGGATAACAAATTTGTATATATTTTTGAAATCACAATTTTTGTTGATTTATCTTTTCCGTACCTTGCATAGTTTGACCGCAAAATTAAATTTTTTATTTTTCATTACTTTTTGTGCGAGCAAAATATGAATTTTCGAATTTCAAAGAAAATTAAAGAAGTCGTTATAACAATCTTGTAGGGCGTTTAGAAAGCAACGTTTTCCTCCTCTTGACTTTTTTCATATCGTGCATTGTTTGACTTAAAACATTCGTTGTTTGGCTTAAATGGTCTCGAAACGTAGAAGTTTGAAAAAATACGCGATAGTCAGTTTTCACATAAAACTGATACCTTCTCATTATGATGAGATTGTAAGAATCTTCTTTATAATTGTTCACTAAAATTTTACAAATTCTCACAAGATGACGAAGTGAGTTAAAAGTCCCTGAAAATAGCGTCACGTATCAGAAGGACGCTCCCAAAGTACATATTACAATGTTTCTCATTCTCAATTCTGATTTAATTGAACTCTCAATTGTAAATTGAGTAAACTTTTCTTGACTAAAAAAACTTGAATACCGGAAATCGGAACGCTTTGCGTTTAAACTCACGTCCATAATCTCTCGTAAAAACCGTTTTTCTTGGACAAATCGCGAAAATCAGTGAGAGAATAAAATAAAATCTTTAATCTCCTTGTAAGACGGGGCCTTTGAATCAAAGTGGGAGGAGCAGCTTGAGCTTGTAAATGTATGTAAACGGTAGCCAAAAGGCTGTCAGCGACACCAGTAATCTCCGGGTAATCATGACAAATTACGGGCCAAGTTATGGGTCTCCCGTTAGTATTGGTGTTAGTATGCGTCCTCGTTGTCCTGAGAATGAATAGCTAGGTGCCAGGTGGGGCGTGCCAGCCCCATGCTGGGTAGCAAACAATTATGTAACACCGTTCTCGCAGCGGGAAACCCGTCGGGATCACTAAAGTCGATTTCGATCCTACTAAAAAGATACAACGGTACAACGATACAACGATCGAAAAAGGCGCGTGTCTCGAAAAAAGCAAACAAATACCTTCAGTCAAGACAGAGCTTCTGAATATACAAAAATAAATATGGAAATAGCTTCTTCTCCAAATCTAAACTAATTAAATTTCACCAGTTGTTATCAGTAGCGTATTTGAGGCCTGGCGGGGACTAGCGAGGCCCGGCGACGCCAGGGTACTTTTTTTGAAGGCCTGGCGGCGCCAAGCCACTTACTTGTCACGTAGACTTTTTTTCATTTATGGGCCATCCATAAACTACGTTAACAATTTTTGGCTTCTTTACCCCCCCCCCCTACCTACCCTCCACCAAAAGTAACGCAACCGTTGACTGAAGACGAATTTTACATTTATAGATTCTTTTAAATAAAATTAATAATAGCAAGAAAAATTCAATACGAAACATTTTAAATTCCTAAAATTTCAAGCCGACATTTATCAAATTTTGAACAAAATAATTTAATCTTCAACTAAGAAAGATTTTCTGCTCAAAAAGATGAATTCTGGATAAAGTTCCGAATAGCTGAATTCTCCGATTTTCTTCAAACTTCGTGTACTTATGTATTTTGATGCGCTTACTACGAATATGATAGTTAAAATTGTTAAGACGATTTTCAAGGTAAAACCATAAAAATCATGGTTTGTTGCGTTTATCTAAGTCAATATGCAAAATTTGCAAAGTCCTTTAATCAAAAGTTATAGATCTCATTAAAATACATATTTTTTGTAACATACATTTTTTAGTAAGAGTGATAATTTTCGCGAAAAATAGTGGTAGTCTAAGAGGTGCCTTCCCGCCCCCACAGGACCTGGAAAAGGGGTAGCGGTTTGACCAACATTATTTCTGTGACCACTCACAGGAGTGCCTAATTACTCTTGTTGACTCTTAAGGCCTGTTGCCACGGTAATGCACAGTACCGAAATACTTGATCGTTAGATGTATGACTAATTGTTTCGGAAACTTTTACTCATGGAAAAAATGCTTTGAAAAGAAAATTTGTATCTCAATGAGATCTACAACTTTTGTCTGAAATATTTTGCAGAATTTTGCGTATTGACTGAGATAAACTGAAAAATCCATGATGTTTATGAGTTTTTTTTACATGAAAATCGATATATCATTCATTTTCATTAAAACAAAAAATATGTACCTTAATGGGTGCTACAACTTTTGTAAAGAACATTTTGTGAAATTTTGCATATTAGCTTAGATTAACGCAACTACGACTTTTATGGTTTTGTCATGGTTTCACCATGAAGATCGCCTAGTCGCCAATTTCCACTATCAAATTCATAATCAGCGCATTAAAGTACATAAGTATGCGGAGTTTAAATAAAATAGGAGATTTCAGCTATTCGGAACTGCACCCCAGTAAAAGAGATTAGTTTTCCAAAGATAGTTAAGATTTAACCAAATAGTAAAATTTTTAAACCAAAAAGATGAATTTTATTAAAAGGCAGTTGAATTTTTAACAAAAAAGTTACTTTTCAACTAAGAATGAAAAATTTTCAACCAAGAAGGATGACTTTTCTACCATAAAAGATGAATTTTATATCCAAAAGGATGAATTTTTAACAACATAGTTGAATTTTCGACTAAAAATAATGACTTTAACAATATAGTTCAATCTTCCAAAAATAATTAGATTTTGAACAAAATAGTTGAACTTCCAACCAAATAGTCGAATTTTTAAAGAAAAAAAAAGAAAAATCTAATTAAATATATGAATTTTCAAAACGAAAAAAAAATGATAGAAGAGAGTTGAATTTTTATCAAAACAGATCATTTTCAGCCAAAACAGATGACTTTTCTACCATGAAATAACAATAATAATAACAATAACAGTACTTGATAACTTTTAATTTTGAATTAAAAGCTTTTAAAATTTTTTTTAAATGTATTTAATATTTTGAAATGTCAACATTTTTCACCAGAAACTTTAAAAATTTCAAACTAAAAAGTTGAAAGTTAGACAATTCTATCAGAAAGGTGTTAATATTGTATCATTTCTAATTAAAAACATAAAAAATTTAAGAATTTTTTTTTGGAGCCATTAAATCTAGAAACTAGATATTAAAATTTAGAAAATGGGACAAGTTCAAATTCAAAAACTTAAAAATTGAATATTTTTACATTAGAATTTTGAAAATTGGATCATTCAAAATTCAAAGGAATCGAAATTCTATTATTTTTAATTAAACACGTTTAAAATTGAATAGTTTAAAATTGGACACTTTTGAATTTAAATCATTTTTAATTCAAAGCAATTAAAATTTGACATTTGTGCTTGAAGACTTATTCTATTATCATTAACTATTCAAAGCTAAAGCTTCTGAAAGTCTGGAATTTAAAACTTTTATTGCATACAAAAATTATTATTAAACACCCAAATCGAATTTTAAAAAGTTTAATTAACAATAAAAATTTTTTTAATTTCAAAAAAATTTCAATTTACTTGAAATAATTGAAGTTTTAATGAGTTTAAGTATAAAAAAGTTTTAGTACCACAATTTTCGTTGAATAAAATTTGTTTACTTATTAAATGAATTTCAGATTGGTTTAATTTTCAACGTTTCAAAGTACACATATTTCATTTTTTTTTATTCGCATTTAAAATTAATATTTAATTTAAACCTTTTTTTAGAGTAATTCGATTTTAAAGGTTTTTCATTTTAGATAATGAAAATGACTGAATTTATTTTTTGGTTCTATAAAAATTATTGTAATCAATTTTAATGTAAAAAAAAGAATAATTTTTTGTTTAATAACAATTAAAAATTTTAGAATTTCAGAAACTTTGACTTTGAAACATTCAATTTACTTTTAAATTTTAAATTGTCAAACTTTAATCGCTTCGAATCGAAAATTTTTTTAATTTAAAACTTTAAAATTAAAAATTATTTAATTCCAAACGATTTTAATTATAATAAATATAATTTTAATTTCTTCGAGCTTTAAACGACACAATTTTGCAAATTCTAATCTGAAAATATTCTACTTTCAACGTTTTGAAATTGACTTATTTCCCAAATTTTAATCTAAAAGCATTGACTTTCGAGATGCTTGAATTCAAACTAAAATTTTTCAATTTTGAACCCTTTGAGTTAGAAATTATAATATTTCAAATCTTTTTCATTCTATTTGATATAATGTCCATTTTCAAAATTTCACCTATTCTAAAAGTTTTTCATTTCAAACGCTTCCAATTCGACATTTTTAATTGATAATTATTATTTCCAACCTTTGTAAAAAACTTAATATTTAAAAATTTGTTCAATATGGATATTTAAATTGTTTAGATTTCCAGTGTTAGGAAATAAAAATTTAGAGGCGTGAACGCGCGCTGCGTGCGTTTGTATTTACTGCTACTTCTAATAATTATATTATATGTAATTATATTTAATATAATTATAATTGTTATAATTCAATTTATTATACTTAATAAGAACTAGTGTCTGAGATCAGATTTTCAAAAAGAGGGGTTTAAAAGGAGGGGTCCAAAAGGTAAAAACTGAAATTAGTCATTCTCAGAATAAAATTTTAAGTTAAGGAAATTGTTCTTGTTGTTGAACCCACAAAAAGATTTTATTTTAAGTTAACAAATAGGTTTATACGGTCCTCTTTATAGACCAAAAATGGGTTAAAATCTAGCTATATACCTATAAATGCGCCTAAATAAAGGTTTCAACTATAATGTTTTTATGCTGATATTTAAATTTTTTTTAACAAATTCAACTTCAATACCTTATAAGTAAAACATCTTAAAAATTTTAAATATTTCAATTCGAAGAGAGAAAGGAGAAAAATGTAAAATAAATAAAATATTGTAGAAACTAAGCGGCTGAAAATGTGGGAATTTAAAGTGGAATTGATGGACCCTTTGGTGTCGTGGAAGCCCGGGAATTTTTGCATTTTCTCGTACCGTAAGCGTCGCGACGCCGAGCGTCGCGTCATTTGCCAAGCACACAGAACCATTTGATTCACCCGTTGGCTTGCTCCTTCAGCTCTTTTGTATGTGTGCGAGTTTTTGATGTGTCGCGTTCGTGTATATACATTTAGGTTTGTGTTTGAGACTATATACACGTACTTTTTGCTGGTGTGTACGATGTCAATATTATACGACAAACACACTTAAATAGGCTTAAAATACTAACATCCTCGTTCTCTCCACCACTG
>JAUELO010000345.1:2857237-2870052 GCA_032357855.1 Amphibolips quercusostensackenii
CGCCTTGACGACTCGCTTCCACCTTTTTGCATCGAAGATAGGCGTATGAGGAAAATTGGGTTTAATGACGGCCAGAAGTGATTTTTGAGGTGTGTAACTCGGGGGCGTTTTCTTACCAAATCGATGATCGATTGTGGGAAAGATTGCGTGAACTTTTCAAGATTTTCACACGATCTTTTCGCAGGTTGCTCTCACAATTCTTTAACATCAATTCAGCAATGGTGTTAATAAATGACTTCAAAATCTATTTCCGTTTTAAAGAAAAAAACTCGTTATATATTTTTATAGTAGATTCTGAATCATATTAACAAAAAAATATTTTTCTTAAATTACAGGGTATCTACTATTTATCACTAACCAAATTTCCGGTTGTGAATATCAAACCTCCTTTCACTAGAAGCATGAATAAAATGCATTTAACATAATTTTTCCCTACGTGTTTAAATATTCTAAAAAAATTTGCACACATAATATGGGAAATATAATAAAATTTCGTTGTCTTAATTATCTGCGCAGATTTCGATTTCATGGCAGTTGTAATTTTTTCCAAACATATCTTTGTTTAATTATTTTTGCTATTTTAATTTGCAAATAATTCTTAGGTACAATTTTTAGCGATTAATTATTCTTGAAATATTCAAGAGTAATTATAAAAAACTATTTTTAATTAATCATTATGGAAGTTTAATTATAATTACATTTTTTTTATAACAAATTTATTTTAAATTTCCCTAATATTAAAATAAATAATTTTATAATGGTTCCTTTTATTAACTCTTCCATAATTAATCAATAATAAATCGCTAATACCAAAGAAATTAAAAACTAGATCTAAATTTTTTGTTCGAAATCTTCAAAAATCTACCATTTTTTTGCAATTTTTTAAAATCATTATAAGCTGCAAATTATTGTTGAATATTTACAAAAACTTCTAAATATTTTTAAAAATTACTCGAATTTTTCCAAAAAATGTGTAATCTTGTAAGATTACAAAAATGTCCTTTAAAATCTTTTATATTCTTTTTCAGAATTACAGGAAATCATTGAAAATGTTTTGAAATCTTTTTTAACTTTTTCTAAAAATTCCTATTTTAATATAAAAAATCATTTGAGATTTTCCCATGTATGTTCAGAGAATGTTTTAATGCTTTTGAGACCCTTCAATATTCTTTAAGCGCTTATAAATTTTGTGTCAAATTCTTCAAAAATACAAAATAATTAAAAAATCGCCAAAAAATTTTCGAACAAAAACTTTATTTTAAACCAAATAGTTGAACTTTTAACCAAATAGATAGATTTTCTACCAAGAAGATAATTATTCTAACAGAAAAGACGAATTTTCAAAGAAAAAGTTACACTTTCAATTAAAAATATGAATTTTCAAACAAAAACTTCATTTTAAACCAAATAGTTGGAATTTTCTACCAAGAAGATAATTACTCTAACAAAACAGACGAATTTTCAAAGAAAAAGTTACACTCTCAATCAAAAAGATGGATTTCAAACTAAAATGATAAATCTTTCAAAAAATTTATTTTTAATAAAAAACTTGAATTTTCAAGCATGTAGTTAAATTTTCAACCAAGAACGACGATTTAACGATTTAAAAAAAAATGAGTTGAATCATCAACCAAAACAGATTAATTTTTAACTATGAAATTGCAATTTTAACCAAGAAGCTGAATTTTCTACAAAGAGTAGAATTTTCAAACATCTGTTAAAATGACTCGAATTAATTCTAAAATTTTTTTAAATCTTTCAAAATAAAAAAATTATCTTAAAATCTTACAGATATTTTCGACATTTTTAGAATTCTTTTGAAATTTTTTGAAATTTTGGTTAAAAATTACCTTTTGAAAATAAAAAAATCATTCATAATTTTCCCAGGAACCTTAAGCAGAAGCTTTCTGTTTTCTTGGAAATTTTTTTCATATTTTCAAATTTTTAATTATTTTTTAATCTTTTCTGAACTTCTAAGCCTGGTAAATATCTTTTAAAATGATCAGAATTTTCCAAAAATTTGAGACAATTGAAAAAACTCTACATATTAAAAAAGTGCTTTAAGATCTTCCCGATACTTTTTGAAATATTTTGAAATATCATTTTTGAATTGATTTTCAAGATAAAAAAAAATATTTGAAAGTTTTGCAGAAATCTTAAAAAAATTTTGTTATTCTTTCGAATCCGTTCGAAATTCTTAAGATTCAATTAAAGCTTTTTGTTCGAAATTTTTAAAAATCTACATTTTTCCTAAAAAATTCAAAAATCCTGTAAAAAATCTTCCAATTATAAAATTAATCCTTGAGAATAAAACATAAATCATAAAAATTTTCCCAGTTTTTGTCCATAATTTCACTTTTCTTATCTCTTCAAAAAGTGTGAAAAAGTTTATAAATTATGTGATAACAAAATATTTAGAACATAATTATTTCCCATTATTAGAACATAATTTAAAATTAAGTGTTTCTAACAATATTTAGAAACATTAAGAAATAAATTTGATCATAAAATAAAATTACTTATTTAGAAATCTTGATTTACAAAATTGATGATGCAGAAAATTTGTAATCTTTATTAATAGATTAACAAACTCAAAACAGCCACTAAAAGTCATATTCATGCAGTGTCACGCAACGACTCAGTTTTTCGACAACAATGTATGCGAGAATTCGTGACTACAACTTTTTCGGAAAAGAGTAAACATTCAAATTCATTTGCCTAGTCATCATGATTTATAAAAAATTTTATATTTTCCAAAATTTTGAATGTTATTTCCGGACGGAATTTGTATTCGCGGGTAATTCCCGTTTTTTCTGGTCTTATTGCAATTCCCGGCTATTTCTCGGTTTTCCCAGTAAGTTGACACCCTGTAATAATAGTGTATTCTATCGAATTTATATTTTTTTAGTTGTAAAATATTTATAAATGAATTTCTAGCATAAAAATTAATTTTCTCTAGGTGTAGAGTAAAATATAGTTTGCAAAATTTGTTTCAAAAGTTCAGCGTGAAATATAAATTTAATTTGAAGTTTTGATAGGATTCGTATGAATTGCAGGTTATTGGAATCGTTTAGTGGATAATTTGGGGAAGTAAGGTGGATCAGAAATCACCCTAAATCTTTCTCCACGGCCAATTTGTCGGTGTAGTCGATCCCCAAGGTGCCCATGAATACTAGTATCCCGCCCGAAAAACACCCCCAGGAAATGGCAGTATTCAAACTATAACGCCCCTGCCAACCTCCGATCGAACAATTTTGTCGGCGACTCTTATGAATCTAATAGGCATCTTATTGTTGGGGTGTGTTTGAGAAAACGACACACGGATGAATAATACTTCCGTCAACATCAATCTACTTCAAAAATAGCATTTTATAGCAATTTCACGATTTTATCGATAATATTCTAAATATTTAAATAAAATACTTCAATATCATTTTACGATCAATAATGAAAAATATAATTTTATCTATAACAGAAATTTAATATTTTCACTTAAGTTCATAAATAGGCTGGGTCTAGTCGTCCCGGAAAATTGTGGGACTTGGAAAAGGGGATGGGCTAGTCGTCCCGAATTTTCGGGACGACTAGCCAAGCGTATGAAAAATATTGGGCTAGTCATCCCGAATTTCAGGACGACGAGACACTTCGTTATAAATACATAAATTCGAAAAGCTTTCATAGATCGAGACTTTCAGTTTCAATATCTTCAGCTTTACAGCTTTCAAAAATGAATTATAATAACAATCAAAAAAAGATCGCAGCTACATCTGAGAAAAATGTTTCTTTCAAACAAAGAAATTTGTTTGAGTGCAACTTGTCTGATTAAAACAAATTTTTAATTAAATTCAACAAACCGTATTTGAATTCATTCAAATATTATTTGATTCAAATAAAATTTAATTGAATTAAACAAAAACTATATTTAAAATAAACAAACATTTGTTTGACCCTACAGCAAAGAAGTAATGTGTTTGAGTTTAACAAAGGATTTGTTTTCTTCAATGAAACTTTGTGTGAATCAAATAAAATGTATTTAAATCAAACAAAATTGGCTTAATTCAAATAATAGATTTTTTCAAATCTAGCAAAGTTGATTCAAACAAATTTTCTTTTTCGAATCAATAAAACCATTTTTCGCAGTGTAATACATTCTGTTTGCAGCATGATGTTGGCTCACAGTGACGCTTTTGTTTTTTTATTATTTTATTTTGAGATTCCATGGCAATTAAAAAATTAAAAATATTGGTACACCTTATCAATTTCAATTATGCAAATGCAGACAGTAATCACAAATTTTGATGAAGTAACTTTAGACTGACACAATGTGATATCACTCATAAAATTATGAAACTTCGAAGTTTACTGCGTCGGTAATTCTTTGACAGTAAAAACTTAAATTTTATAAATAAATTGTGAGAAAGTTTTTTCAATTTTAAAGTAAATAGGAAAACTTTGATGGTAATTATACATTTAGATATATAATTAATTCTTTACATCGTCTTAAAAGTTATTTTACTCATAAAATTATTAAAAGCATATATAAATTTACTGTGTGGATCATTTTTGCCCGATAATAATTTTAATTTATTAATATAATTAAAATAAAATTATTTCGAATTGTGTGTATATGTAAAACACAAATCGTTTCAGGTTATAGAAATGATTTTATTTCTGATAGAAAGCTTTAATATATGAACAGCGTGAAGGCAAACATGTTCCACATTGAATAATTTTTGTATATTTCCAAATCTCTGAATTTCTTAAATTCTCTAAAATCTTTGAAAATTCTAAATTTCCTGAATTTTTTTTAATATTTGAAATTCCTGGAATTCTTTTAATTCTCTGAATTCCTTAAATTCCCTGAATGCACCGAAATTCCTGAAATTCTCAAAATTCTCTAAAGTCATTGAATTCTTCGAATATTCGTAATTCTCCAAATTCCTGAAAATCTCTGAATTCCGTGAGTTTCCTAAAATCCTTGAACTCTGCAAATATCGTGAATTCTTATAATATTTAGAATTCTCTAAATTCCTTAACTTGTCTGATATCCTTAAATATTCAGACCTCTTGAAATTCTTTGAATTCTCTAAATCCTCATAATTCATTGAATAAATATTTGCAGTCCTGAAAATCCCCAGAATTCATTAAATATTTCCCATTTTCGAAATGACTGAAAATCTCTAAATTCCTTGAGTTCCCTGAAATCCTTGAATTCCTTGAATATCGTGAAATCCTCAAATATTCAAAAATCTCTGAATTCATTGAGTCGTCTGAAATCCTTGAATAATCTGAACTCCTGAAATCCTTAAATTCCTTTAATATCGTAAATTCCTTGAATATTTAAAATTCTCTTGATTCACAGAATTTCTTGAATATTCTTGATTCCTAAAATTTTTGAATTCTCTAAATTCATTAAATTCCCTAAATACAATGAAATTCTCTGAATTCTCTAAAATCTTGAATATTCGCAATTCTCGGAATTTATTAAAACCCCTAAATTCCTTGAGTTCCCTAAAATTCTTGAATTCCTTGAATGTCATGAACTCCTTAAATATTCGGAGTTCTTTAGATTCCTTAACGTGTCTAAAATCCTTAAATATTTTAAACTCTTGAAATTCTTTGAATTCTATGTATCCCCAGAATTTACTGAATATTTTCGATTCTCAGAATCCCCAGAATTCATTTCATATTTCCAATTCTCGGAATCCCTGAACATCTCTGAATTCATTGAATTCCCTGAAATCCTTGAATTTCTTGAATATTGTGGATTCCTTGAATATTCGGAATTCTCTGAATTCCTTGACTTGTCTTAAAGTCTTGAATTACCAGAATTCCTTGAATAATCTTAATTCCTAAAATTTGTTGAGTTCTCTGAATTCATAAAATTTCTTAAATACACTGAAGTTCTCTGGATTCTCTAAAATCTTAGATATATTTGCAATTCTGGGAATCCCTGAAAATCTCTGAATTCCTTAAGTTTCCTGAAATTCTTTAATTCCTTAAATATCGTGTTCCTTGAATATCGTGAATTCCTTGAATATTTGGAGTTGTCTGAATTCCTTGACTTTTTTGAAATCTATAATATTCTGAACTCCTGAAATTCTTTGAATTCTTTAAATGTTCCAAATATCCAAAATTATTTGAATTCCCTGAATTAATTAAATTACCTGAATGCTCGAAAATCCCTGAAATTCTCTGCATTCCTTGAATACCTTAAAATTCTTAATTTTCCTGAATTCTTTTAATATTCTAGATTCTTTTAATTTTTTGAAATCCCTAAATGCTCTGAAATTCTCTAAATCGAAATACCTAAATTCCTTCTATTTATTTAAATTTTTAAGTTCTTGGAATTCACGGAATTCTCAGAATTTGAAAAATTCTACGAATCCAGCGAATCACGCGAATTCTAGAAATTAAAATGATTTAGGGAATTCTGCTATTTCAGGGAATTCCAAGGATTTGAAAATATAGATATGAATTCACGGAATTTAGCCCAATTCAAGTAATTCAGATGATTCAGAGAATTTGAATGAATTCAGTTATATCAGAGATTTCTAAGGAATTCAGAAGATTTCAAGCAATTCAAAAGCAGAAAAAAGAATAATTACAATTTAAGGAATGAAGAAGAATACAAAAGAATAAAAAACTCAAATTTTCTGATTTGACATTGATATACATAATAATTTAATAATTTCAGTACTAAGCATTCCAAACTGAAAATTAATCCATAAAAGTGGACCGTTTTTAAATTAATAATGGTGAAAATTTAACAATTTTAAATGTAAAGAGCTAAAAAATTACACAATATCTAATTTATAGCCTTTAATATTTTGGAATTAAAAATGTATAGCTTTCAAAATGTAAAAATAAACATTTTTATTTTTTTTCTCGAAATGTTTAATTCATAATGAATAAATATTTGTTTAAAGCAATACAAATTTGGCGAATTCAAAATGAAACTTTGAAAGAAGAATAAAATAAGCCGTCAGTAATAAAAATTAAAGAAAAATGTTTCTCTGCAGCAAAAGAAAAAATACACAAAACATCAAATAGCTAATCTTATAAAAACCATTGCAGATTACACTATTTTTTATACAGCTCAGATTTTTCTTGTAGAATTCGTCCTTAAGGGTGAACATTTTTTATTTAGATTTCTTCAAAAGCAAAGTTATTAATTTTTAATCTATAAAACTGAAATAACGTGTGTAATAAGCGGAACAGTATCAAAATAAAAAATGTCGGAACGAAACATTTAAAATTACTAATTTAATACTGAATACATAAATACTAATACGAAAAAGCATTGAAAATTGTATTTTTTTAAAGTATCTTTGCAATTTTCCATGCCTATTTCCAAACTAATCTGTTACAAATTTTTAAAAAATTTGCCTAAAAAATAAAATCATGCAAGAACTGGGCAATAAAAGTTAAATTATTTATAACTTGATAATGTTCTAACTCGAAAATTTTAAACTCATTCCTTCTTAAATTATTATTTTCAAAGTGATTAAATTGTATCATAAATTTATCTATGTATATACAAATTTTCAAATAATTAATTCTATTTCATGATAACAATTATTTCTAAATGTTTCTAAACCTTATTGATCAAAGAGAAAATTTTATTTCTAAAGGATTTTTTAATATTGGGAATTTATTCTGTTCTTAACATTTTCTTACTGACAGTGTTATAGGAGGCTCCAATTTGAAAATGCTAAACGTTCAAGTTAGAATTCCAAATTCTTTCAAATTTTGAGGTAATAACACCAATAGTGGGACATCCTTCAGTAGTGTGACACCCCTATAATTCTCATCCGAAAATATTAAATAAGAATATAAGAATGAATCTTGCCTCGTACATGAAACTTCTTGTCGTGTGAAAATAAATAATTTAAATATTTTGATGAATAGTCAAAATTGTGTAGCTTACTTCTGATGATTTAGCACCTTTACTTTTCAGTAAACATGTAAAAAAAATTTTCCCAGCGCACACAATAAATGTTGACAATTACTTTTCAAGCTTTCAATATCATCCCAACCTTAAGTCGCTAAACTGATATCTTTACCTTAAGAATTAGAATTTTGAACAAATTAAAAAAAAATTTCACAAAACTCTCGAGAGTTAAATATTGCAGTAACACATTATTCTTTGTACAGAATTATTTACTCTAATTTCCTTCTTCTGTAGTAACATATGCCTGTCTATAATATTTCTCTAAAATTAAACCCAATTAGTAAAATAACTGCGTCTTAATATATCTTCTCGCCCGTTTGTCGAATATTGTGACAAATTTGAGTTTCCAAAAGATCCTTATACTAGTATCGACTACAACAAACCGAACAAACATTTTTCACTGTTCTATTCTTCTGCCTTTGCAAGATCACTTTCGGTTCCTCCTTCTTGAATCTGACGTCTCATCGTCCCTTATTCCTCACGACAGGAAGTCCCCAGCAAAAGTTTTTGCTTCCTTTTTTTCATCGGGTCCTCCGGCTGTTATTTTCAATTGAAGAGCGAGGACAGTGGCCATTTCTTGGTCATTGCATGGCATTTACGTACCGTTTACCAAAGCATTTCACAGTCTGAATGCCCGTGTAACGCACTGCAAACATTTTGATGTTGCCTACGCCCGCAGAAGGGGGACAATTCTGACCGGTAGGACATTGTGCTTAATGTTTGGACATGTGTTCCGCCTAGGTCACGCCCTTTGTTACCATTTTCTATGCATGTTTACCAGTTTAAAATGTTGGTTTAGCTTTTGCAAACCCGTCACTGTGTCATAAAGATGCGACGCGTCATTCCTGTCAAAAATCTTGCGTCTTTTCTTACTATTCAAATGAGAATCAAATCAAGCACCCCTCTTGAAAAAATATATCAATAATCATTTTGGAATGCTTTGCATTGCACCTCTTGGTATAGATCAATTTCGCCATTAGTAAATTTTTCATCAATTATAATTTACATTACCGTCGGAAATTGTCGGTACGATTAGCGCGAGAGCTATAAAAAATCACTACTGACTTTAAAACGTGATTGCTTGTTCAAAAAAAAGGAGTGAGAAGCTTTTTTAAGAAACGTTAGAAAGCTTATAAAATTCCACGTCGAATGATCCCTGATAAAGATATTTTTAATTTATCTCGGGAATACACTAAAGTTTGTATGTACAAACTACATACAGCTGAATTATGAAAGTCTTCAAATCCCAAGAAAATTCTACCTCAACTGGAAATATTACAACATCCACTCTGGCAAAAGCATAGTCTGAAAGCACTTAGCGATTCAGAGAAGTTTCCAGTCCAAGATTTCCGGAGAGAGATGTTCTACCAATCTAGAGTCTACACGTTTGGAGTAGATAGAAGGGGTAATATCCCCGAATTTCCTGAGCGTGAAGTCGTTAGGCATTTTCTGACGCGAGATAAAATTCCGAGAAGCTCATTGAAACGACTCTTCGCTATATACGAGACCGGGTATTGTTTTAACGTGTTTGAGTCAAATATTGACGCAAGTTGGGCTTGCTCGGCCTGGAACGGGACGGAACAGAATGGAACGAGATGAGATGAGACGGAACGACCCACATAACATCCACGGTTCATCCTCTGGTTCATCGTCGGTGCAAGGTAACGAAAGAGGATGGATAAAGAGAGGATTGATGTAAAGCTGAAGCTCAGAGAGAGAGAGAGAGAAGAACTCTGTCCAGCAGATAAAAAGAAAAAAAAGGAGAAAGAAAGAGTGAAAAAGAAGAGGACATAACCATCAGAGAGAAACTCTTGGCTTCTATTCAATGTTGTAATAGATACATCCCATGTCCCATCGGTACTCGCTAGGTACTTTTCCGTTTAAATCTTGTTAATCTTTCCATAAAAAATACCTCTTTGGTGTCGCATCACTCTCAAGAGAATTTCCGGTACTTTTCAGAATTGGGGGAAATTTTGGTTCTCAAAAATTTAGTTATCAATGTCAAGGATTATCTATATCAGTATTTTGGAGTTGATCAGAAATTCCCTTCAAAAAACCGAAATCTATCACAGAATGAAAAAATGTTTTCGAATCTAAATGATTTTCCAACCATTACATATCCTAATGATACAACTCTAATGGATGATGGTAATCAAATTAATAGAGTCCTAATTATAACTATTTAATGTAAAAGCTACAGAAATTTAGACATGAACAATTTTACTTCTGTAATATTTGGTTTTTCACAATGTCCATAAATGTATAAATTAGAAAAATGTATCTAAATTTGTCCTAATTGACGATTCACAATTGTTACTTTCTATTTAGGCCTAACCAAAAAGTCAATACTCAATTTCATATCCAAGAAATGTTGAAAACAATCCAAGTAAACTTTCCCTGCAAAAGCAGAAGTCAGTCATACAATCGAAAATCGCATCCCTCTTCTCGATATCCGAGAAAAGGGCGAATCGCAAAGATCTTAGGGTTCGTAAACCGCTTTGAGTCTCATAAAATCTCATAACCTCAGGGGCTGAATTCTCTAAGGGTCTGCCCTCGCAAGAACCGCCGTTGCGTGCCCCCTGCCTTTCTCTCGATGGAGAACATTCAATAGAGTTTGTTTGTTTTTAGGATCGTGCCGTGCCCTCTTCCCTTATGATGCTTGCTTACGTGCCGCATTCTATTGAAAATTTTCGAAAATTATATTCACACGGACACTGTCAGATATATATTTCTGAATCCGACACAAGGATATCTCACTCTTCTTTTTAGCTCGTGTCCTTTGGAATGGACTCGTGCAGAACTTAGTAACTCGAATGAGATGAAGGTACGTCAGAGGGTGGGTGGAGTAATTCACGTTTCCTCGGCTTGTCTTCAAAAGACTCGGAATATATTGTCCTGTAGTGCAAACAGTCCCAGACACATTCTGTGTTCCACTTTACTCTGAGTCTGGTAAGACGCCTCGTGTGTTTGCCCACAGGCAAATGTGTTTCCTTAGGCTGTCCGAAATGTTTGGACGAGCCCAGCGCCAAGTACTTGTCGATTCGACGTAACCAATCGAGAGCACTGCTTCAAAAAAGAAAGGAAACGATTTAAGAGGCGAGACCTGAAAAAAATTCGAGAGTTTGGGTTTAATGGTTTAATTCTCTGTCTGGAGTTGAAAATCTGGAAACTTAGATTAAAAAGATTCAGATTTGAAGGGATTCAAACATCAGGAATCTGCGGTGTAGTTTATAGACTTATAGCAATTCTAAGATGTACCGGGAAGAATATGCAAACAATTTTGATTCATTTAGGGATTGTTTGAAATTCGAAAGTCATAAAAACTTGTATTAATCTGAACTGTGGAAATAATGATAAGAAGCAGTTGTCAGTAGTAAGAAACCGTTATTTTGTATATGTTTAAAACTAACATCCGAAAGATTCTATAGATATTTGAAAACGTAAATCGCAATCAGAACGTTAAAGCTCTAAACAAATCTGCTGTCATTAGATGTGTTGATGACTTTCTAAAACGGATCCCTAATTAATGTTTTGATGATTAGGATCATCATGTAGATCTACCAAATCTGTAAATTATTAAAAGCAGGATACAAAATCACCTCTTCCAGCAAAATCCGCAGAACCAAACTCGAGGTTCCTAACCAATTTTAACATGATTCCGGAACTAACCTCCATCCTTAGTTTCAACGCAGCAACTTTCAGAGTATCCTATTTGCAACGAGGCCCGTTATTGCTCTACGTAGTCATGTACCACACAAGCTAGTGGCTAAGTCTGTGCATATATAAAGGTATCAGCACCAGGTACATACCTTGGTATGAAACAACCCTGCAACCAAAGTACACACATATACGAGCTGGTGAATTCTGGTGTGCAGGATACCCTGTGGACGTGGACGATACAGGAGGAATATGGGCTGGAGGTGTGTGGCGGCACCGGAGGGTCGGAGGGTCGGAGGTGGGTGTAATATAGAGAGCGGCTAAAGGCGGACGTAATTTCCTGCCCGCCTGACAACGCTGCAAACATGTTTGCAAACCTAACACATACAACCTACTTAGAGCCTACATGTGTCTCTACAACAATGTACTGGCACACAAGAAACTCAACTATACGTATATAATCCGGCCTGTAACGTCTATTGCAAAGGGCCGAAGGCGCTTTGATCGAAATACGGTAAGGGAGGAAGCAGGAAGGTGGAGCCAGGCAAAAGCCAGTAAGAGAGAGGAAGTTTTGATGAAATTTCTCCTGGATAGTTACATATGATAGTCCTAAAAATAGGACTATGGTTTGGGAAAGCAGCGGATAAATTACATAATTTGCAACAGAAAGATCATTTGCTGATTTGGGATAAAGGATAACACTCAGAGGAATGTCTTCTTGTGTCAAAAGGATGTTTCTTGATACAAATGGAACTTTCTCTTGAATATATTGAAGGTAAAGAGGATGTTCATATCTCTCAAATAGAATTTTTTTCGCAGCAACAATGATCAATTTGCGACAAAAGGAATAAGACAAAGATGTTCATTACATCCTAAGTTATGTTCAACTTGTGTATAGAAGATGTGATTAATGAAGTTTAAGAAGGGATGGTACCAATTTGCGGACGGAATAGCTATGGTCTTATAGATGACGGAATTATTACAGAAATGGGCAGCACGTTTACTTGCCTTTTTTCAAAAATCTGATTTTTGTAGCTTGAAAAACTTCTTCTCTTTGACTACTTGTTCAAACTATTCTTGAGCCCCAGTATTAATTAGGCTGTAATATTTCCACTCATAAAATATTTCACCAACCTTCACTCTCTCTAAAATATCATCTAGTCGTTAATTCTAAATAATTACTACACTGCAGAATAAAAGCTGG
>JAUELO010000345.1:2908104-2920749 GCA_032357855.1 Amphibolips quercusostensackenii
GGGGGGGGGTGAACGCTACTAAACCCTTTTTTGTATGCGCGCGGTGCCTAATTTGACTAGAAGATAAGAGAATGTTTCTGGAATATCGTAAATCTATTTTAAAAAATTAGAATGTTTTAATAATTATTATTCTAAAATATTTTAATCGGAGATGAAATTGCAGATAATACGAGAATATTTTAGAAAAATTGTGATAAGAAATGCAGTAATTTAAATATTTCGTCTTTAAGAGCATTTAATTCCTTGAAGGAGAATTTTTGACGTTTGACTGTTTCAAGCGAATAATGTAGAACCTTTAATTTCTAAAATGTTTAAAATGTATTATTCTTCCATCTATAAATGTGATGGCTCACAATTTCAAGCATCGTTCAATTTTACCATCAGAAGTTTTCAAGTTTCCTACCATAAACGTTACCAATTTTTTAATGTTACTGGATTCTGATTTCCTAACTTTAAAAATATAAAAAATTCAAAAATTGATTCTTAATCAATTTTTAAAAAAATTTTTTCATCTTCACTTAGAAATCCTTTTTGGTTAACAGTTCAATTTTTGTTGAAAATTGGTCCTTTTGGTTTAAACATGCATCTCTTGTGGCACAAATTTAATCTTATTTAGTTAAAGATGCAACTCTTTGGTTAAAAATGAAGATATGGTTGACAATTAACTTTTTCGATGAAAATTCTCATCAGCAGTTTGAACTTTTAATCTTTTTTCGTTTAAAAACGTAATTGTTTGGTCAAAAATTAATCTATTTATTTGATTGAAATCGAAATCCTTTTTTGTTGGAATATCAACTATTGAATTTTTCATTGAGAATAATTTTTTTTTTCTGTTGAAAATTTATCTACTTGATTGAAAGTTGAACTGCTTTGTTAAAAAATTATTTTTGTAGTAGAAGATACATAATTTCAGTTGAAAATTTATAACTTTGGTTCAAAACTTAACTGTTTTCTTGGAAGTTCTTCTTTTTTCTTGAAAATAAATTTTTTTAACTGGGTATATAAATATTTTATTTTTGCTTTAAGGTTTTTCTTTTGTAGTTGAAAATTCAACTATTTGGTTTAAAATTGATATTTTTGAGTGACAAATTTATGTATTTTTTGTTAAATTTATCTTTTTTCGATAGAAGAGTCTTCTTGGGTGGGAATCCATATTTTTGGAAAAAATTTAACTATTTCGTTACAAATTCATTTACTTTGTTTAAAAGTCAACAATTGTGTTAAAAAAGCATCCTTTTTGGTTAAAAATGCAACAGTTTGGTTGAAAATCGATCTTTTTGTGTTTAAAGTTCAAATATTTTTGTAGAAAATTTAACTGTTTGGTTTAAAATTCATCAGTTCAACAGCTTGGTGGAAAATTTAACTATTTGGTTAAAAATTTATGTATGTTGCTAAAAATTCTTTTTTTTTTGTAAAATCTTGCTTAAAATGGAATTATTTGGTTAAGAGTTAATCTGTTTCAGTTGGGAATCAAGTATTTTGTAGAAAATTCTTTTTTCTTGGTTAACTCAAACTGTTTTTTATTCTTAATTAAAATCATTTTTTGTTGAAATATCAACTATTATATTTTTGTATAAAAATTTATGATTTTAAATTGAAAGTTCTGCTTCTTGTTTGAAAGCTAAAAGAATTTTTCGAAAGTTATTTTTTTTTTTGGTTTAAGATTCAACTAAATAAAAATCAACTTTTTTGTTGAAAATTCGTATTCTCGGGTTGAAAATTTATTTGGTTTGTAGAAAATTCGGCTTTTTTGCTAGATAATTGATCAATTTAGTACAAAATTTAACTATTTGTTACCAACTTATACTAGTTTGTATTGAATTTTTTTTTCATTAAAAATTGATCCTCCTAAATAAAAATTTAACTAATGCGTTTTTGCTTAAGAATTCACTTTATTAGTTTAAAAATTCCACTATTTAGCCAAAAAATTCCAAATGAAGAAAACATTAACTAAAGATTATTTAAATAAAATTTGGATTAACATCACATCCACTGTTCAAACTATTTATTTGAACTACTTTGTTAATTCATATGTAACAGTCATATTTTACCCCTCATGGTTCAAAATTACAGAAAAAAAACATTTCGAAATTTATGCACGGCCCCTAATCACCCATTGAGACAATTTGCCGGTATGTAGCGATTTGTGAGATGTCGGATATATCAATTTAGCCTATTAGGAAAACCTATTGATCTATTAAATAATTAATGTCTTAGAAAATAAATAAAAAATAATTCCTTTACTCTACAGTCTACAGTATCTTTCAGTGAATTAAAATGTTTCTGAAAATTAACCTTGTGATGTATTTAAAATTTTAAATTAATAAAATAATTTAAAATGCTTAAATAAATATGTGATTTTAAAAATCTTTACACTCAGGAATTTTTCGCGGAAAATAATAGGTCCGGTAAAAGATGTGAAATTCCCTTATCCGCAAAACCTCAAGTATTTTAAAATTAAACCACACTCTTTTATAGAATTGTCGCCTGAATGCTGTAGGGTTGTGGATGGTCGATCCCCACCAAGAACACTAAAAGAAAGTCTAGTAGGGCTTACGCCTACAAAAGGGTTACGTTACCGAAAGGGCTTTGACTAATGCTCCTCACTAGAGCCCGATTAGAAATAGGGAAAACTCATTAGAGCCCCACTAGAACACTTTCCAAATTTTTTCACAAGTGTAAAATATAAATGTAAATGTATAATGTTTAATTTATCAATTACAAATTGATTGCAATATTTTTCTTAATTTTAATTAAGAATTGCAATTACAAATTCACTGTGCGGTGAATGACACTGGCCAACGCCTACGATCATCGTTATCACTTTTCCAGGAAATCGAATCGATACAACACAACACGAGCAGGCAGACTGTTCCGGTTGGGTCGTAGTTACTAATCGAACAAATCCTCGATGAACCTCTAATTATTACGTTCGACCAGTGGCAGCATGTAATACAAACGGAGGGAGAACATATGGCGGTCATCCGTGATTTTACAGCTATAATTTGTCGCTGCTTAATCTGTTGAACGTGGGGGTGAGCAGGGAATAGGAATCGGTGGGTATTGTGTTGGCTTGCAACATGCAATTTAGGTACAATAGCCGGTGCTGTCGATACTTGCCTCACACCCCCTATTGTAGGGCTTACAATGAGCCAACAATGCGCTAACTCTTTGCCACTGAATTTTATCTTGAAATATTTATGCGCCCCAGACCCTGTCCCCTGCCTTCCTTCTTTTCCCTGGCCTAAATCCCCAGAAAGCGAAACGTCGACCTTCATTTTCATTAATTATCCTCCTTTTTCATTGCCGCAAGGTAATTTCACGTTTTACTCGTATTATCTATGCGGAAATGGAACTTTGATTGCTCAGATTCAATATTTAAAGACAAATTTTGACAAAATATCTTCCATTTCTTTAGAATCGGCTTCAAATTAATTCCAAGAAAAATAACATAATATTATTTTTAAACATTTTTATAAAAATATGTCATTCAATAAAATAATATTGTGGAGCATCCACCTATAACGCCATCATATTTTCAGTGATTTTGGTCTCACCCCTCCCTCTTGTGACAATTTGTGACATTTTGGTGACCCCTTCCCCCCTAATCGCATGTGACACTGAAGCTGAACCCCCTCATATTTTTAAATATGAAATATAAATGTAATTTTATACATCCGTCAATCCAAAAATTAATGAGTTAAAACAATTAGATACGTGTATGAAAAATAAGGTAGTCCAAAAATTCGACTGTCGACTTTTTGTAATTGACCGCCCCCCCCTCCCCAATCTGATCATTTTCCCAAAAAAATAAATTCGATATTAAAGATCGTTTGAAGCCTCGCCTGCTTCTGGATTCTGGTTAAAACCACCCCGTTTGACGGTACTTCTTTTTCCCATTTTTTCAAACACCGAGCTTTTCCTATTTAAACCCTCGCGTAAATTTCAAAAGCCTGGGGGCACAACTTAATGTTGATCGATTTGAAAAATAAATGTTAGGAATTTCTTCTTCCGGAAAACTAACAATTCAGGGGGGGGGTCGATTACCAAAAATCGAAAGTCGAATTTTTACAGGTACAAATTTGGACGACCCCAATGATAATACTTTTAATTCTCGAGACATTTTTTTCATTTGAGAACATTGATATAATTTAAAGGTTAACTTATAAGGCAGATTAACCTGACAGATTAGGGACCATTTATAAGCACATTTCCCCCTTTTTGAATAATTCACTTTTGCTTCCTGTTATCAAGAAACTTCCCCTTTTTCTCGTTTCATCGCTTAAATTTGAACTAAATTAATTAACAAAACCTAATAAGAAAATCCAACAGGAGAGTGAGTAAGCAAAACGTGACAAATCCATTTTTTTTTTATTTAAACAATGATTGTTTCGTTATGTTTGAAATATCATCAATCCGATTACCAAAATTAAGTTAGCGAAAAAAATTTCTTTCTTCTCGCTTTTAACTTTATATTTTTATTTTTAAAATTAAAAATACAGTAATCATGTATAAATTATTTCTGATTTTATATGTAAACAAGAAGTTGTAAATTTATATCATTAGAACATGAATAATGAGTGAAATATGCCTTTGCTAAATCAAAGGTGAATGAATCCATTTTCATTTTGTTACAATATTCAAACACTATTTAATTTAAAAGACTTTCTTTCATTTCATTTATTTAAGAGCCTGACAGATTATAATAGCTCTTTTCAAAATTCATTTTCATCAATGAATGTCAAACTACAATATATATTTTCTTAAGTATTAATAAATTAACTCAAGTAGACTTATCAAGTTTTGTACGGGCGCCTTAACTTTTCTTGGTTAAGTTTTTTTTTTTTTTGTTAAAAAATCTACCAATGTATTTTTCGTTCGGAATTCATCTCCTTTGGTTAAGAATTCTAATATTTGATTGAAGATTCAACAATTTTGTTGGAAATGCGTTTCCATTTTCGTTCAAAATTAATTTTTTAACTGAAAATCAACTTATCTAATTTTGGTTGTAAACTTGTCTTCTTTATTAAAAATTTAACTATTTGGCTGAAAATTCATCATCTTTATTTGAAAATTCAAATACTAGGTTGAAAATGTATGTTCTTTGTTGATAATTTATCTTCTTTGTAAAAAATTAATCTTCTGGTTTTTTTTTGGCTTAGGAATTAATTTTATTCACTAAAAATTTCACTATACCATTTTTTGTTAAAAATTTATATTTAAAATTAAAATTTGATCTTTCTTGGTTGAAAATTTATGTATTTTGTTGAAAGATGATCTTTTTGGTAGAAAATTAATCTTTATGGTTGAAAATGTATTCTTTTTGGTTAAAAATGTAACTTCTTGATTTAAAATTAATCTGTTTTGGTTAAATATTTAACTACTTGGCCTTAAGTTAACTTTTTTGTTAAAAATTCAACTATTTTGTAGAAAGTTCGGCTTTTTGGCTTGAAAATTAAACAATTTGCAGAACATTAAACTATTTGGTTGAAAATTAACTTTTTTTCTGAAGATTCAAAAATTTGGTAAAAAATTAAACTATTTAGTTAAAAATTAACTTTTCAATAAAAATTTATATTTTTTCTTCAAAGCTTAACTACTTTAGTGAAAAATTAAGCTAGTTATTTGAAAATCCAACTATTTTGTTGGAAACGCATCTTTCGTCATTGAAAAACTAACTTTCTTGTTAAAATTATATTTTTCTGGCTTAAAAGTCAACTGTTATCTGAAAAATTCGAATTTGTAGCTCGAAAACTCAACCACTTTATTGTAAATTCATTTATTTAGCTAGAAGATTATTCTTGGTAATTAAAAATTCATCTATTTGTTTAAGGATTAAACTATTTTGTTAAAAATTAGTCTTTTCTGTTAAATCTAACTGGTTGATAATTAGTTTTTTTGTTGTTGAAAATTACATTTTAAAAATGAAAAACATTTTGATGAATTTCTTGCTTAGAGTTCCAAAAATTTTGATCAGAGTTCAAAAATCCCCCCTGCCTTCCAGAAAAGTTCACAAAAAAGTCTTCTAATAACACTTTTCTTTTCTCTAAATTTTGACTTAATCGAAAAGTGTCGCAAGACTTTTTGGTAGAACTCTTTTGGGGAGAACATAATTCAGATCAGAACTCTTGGAACACTTGAAATATTGTGAAATTTGAAAATACTTTTTGGTAAAACTCTTATTGGGGAAGGGGGGGTGTCAGAACTCTGATCTGGAGTCTTGTAATTCAACATTTTAAAATAAAAAGTTTTTGGCTAGAACTCTTCAGGGGGAACAGAACTATGGGAATTTAAAATTTTCAACTTTAAAATTTTTAGTTCAGTTTAACGTGTTGCAGTTTTTTGGAATTTTGACTTAATCGAAGTGTCACATTATTTTTTGGTTAAATTATTTCGGGGGAAGGGGCAGAACTCTGATAAGAACTTTTTCAACTCTAAACGAAAAACTCTTCAAATTTTTTCAATGTCCAAAATTTTGTTACTTTACAGTTTTTAAATTGTTTAAAATTTAATTATTAGAGAACTCTAGAACTCTTTTGAAACTAAAGAATCATGCAAAAAGGTGCATTTTTAGAAAGGAGGGAGCTAGCTTTTTATTTTTTTTATTTTTGTGTGAAATTGGCTAAAACTATTTTTTAAAAGCTGCAGGAACTCTAGAACTAAGATAAATCTATTCGGGACTCAAAAAAATTTTTGCTTTTGCAAAAGTCTACGGTAGTGTAAAATTAGCCCTCCCCCCTTTTTCGAAAAGTGATCTTTTGATGCTTTAGACGTCAGTACTTCTGCTAATACCTATCAAGAATTATAGAACTATTAAAGATGTACTCAAAAGCCCTAAAAAATATTAATTTTAATGGTGGGGGTGCAACTTCACAGGGATATCTATTAGCCATGAAACCAACCAAGTTTAAAAATTCAAATGAAAAATTGCCAAATATAATTCATGGAACTTCTTTCATTTTTCCTTTTATGATTTATGGCATATTTTTTTAGGGGATTTCCTTTCCGGAATTCCGGAACATCACAGGTGGATTCGCAAGAAACGGGACTGTGGGAACGAGGTACCACAAGATGAGGGCTAAACTAAATCTTAAAGAGCAGATAACAGGTACCGGATGTCCAGGATTACGTCTCCCTGTCAATTGGCCATGCCGATTTTCGACGGTTTTACGGTCTGTCCGATCCTGAAACCGAACTCTTACATCAGCGGTCATCTTGAAAAAGGCCAAAAAGGCCGGTTCATTTCAAGCGGGGTCGACGACTCCGGAAAAATCGCGCTCAATGGGCCCCGACCTCCGATCAATTTCGAGCGGAACTCCATTCTTATTTTGGTATATGTTATATGAACTATTAAATGCCGGAAAATCAGCGATAAATGACCATCGGTATACCGAGCTACGAAAAATCGGAAACCTATCGAAGATGATTTCGAACCAAGAAAAACTAAAATTAACGATCGGACAGTGTAACTCAGTTTCGTTTAACAGGATACATCTATCTAAGCGGAAAAGAAATGTCATGGGAAAATTTCTGCTCAAATATAATCTTGAAATTTTTTTAAATCAATTCTGAATTTAAAGATTTTGATTTGTAATTCTTTATGTTTTGAGATTGTAGCTCACAATTTCGGTGGATATTGTATTTTGTAATTGGCACACCGTATGTAAAATTTTTATAGAAAAATGTGAAATGAGTGAGATAAAATTATTATTTTTCTTGAAAATGAGTTAAAAAATTGTCATTAAATGATGTAAAATGATAGTAATAAGATGATGCTTTATATGTATTAAAATGTTATACATGCATCTTTAAGACACTGAGAAAATAAAAACAACTGATTTGGATTCAAAATTAATTTTTTTTGCCTTTTTCATAAAATTGTCTTGCTTTATCATTTCTTTTTAAATTGCTAATTTTGCAGATCAGACTAAAATAAGTAAATTCAAAATAGAAAAATTTTAAAGTTATTGATGTTTAATGACCTGATTTCAAGATCCTAATTTAGGAATACTTCAATTTTAACGAAGTCTGAATTTTTTCATTTTTAACGCTTTTAGTTTGAATTAATTAATTTTGAAAGTTTCCAATTAAAAATTATATAATTTTCAACGTTCTTATAATCATTATGCTTTGAAGGTTCATGGTCTTCAAAGTCTTTAATTTTAAATGGTGAAAATAACAGTCAATTCTTTTTGTACAAAAATCTAATATTTTCAGTTAAGAAAAATCTATTCAATCACTTTAAAATTCACTTAAGACGAAAAGATATGAAACTCATCAATAGTATATTCATCATCTTTAAAATTTCTATAATTTAAATTAAAAATTAGGTATGAATGCGCAATTCTAAAACAGTTTAATTTTTGAGACTTTGAAATTAAAGTTTTTTTCTTTAAAAGCTTAAATTCGAAAACATTGTTCGAATTTAAGTCAGTTTAAAATTTAATCATATATTATTTAAATCTTCTAATTCTTTGGTTTCTATTTTAAACTACCAAATTTTATGTTTTTTTTATTTATCGAAACCATAGAATATCGAATTGAAAGACCTGATAGTTAAACAGTATCATAATTAAACAATTATGAACTAAATGTCAATAGAACAAATTCAAAGAAATGAAAAATTAAGACAATAATTTCACATTCAATTCTTACAAAAAAGATGATTTCAGAATTAGGCATTGAAAATTGAATTTTTCATTGGAAAATATTCCAAAATAATAAATATTTTAAATATGTATTCTTTTCTTTAATTTTTAATTCTAAAAGCACTATTGTAAAAATGTCCGATTTTTAGTTGAAGATTTAAACAAAATTAAATCACTTAAAATTGCAAATTTTTTAAAATTATTAATGATTTTAAATATGAATTGTTGAATATTAAAAGAAAAATTGAAAAGTTAAAAATTTTTTGTTTGAAATCAAAAAAGAACAAAATTAAACTATTTCAAATTAAATAATTTTTTCAACTTTAAATGCTACAATTTTAGATTTACATATAAGTTTTCACGTTGAACGCTAAATTTTTAATTTTTCCCTTTCGTAATTTTTACTTAAATTGGAATTTGAAAGGGCTTCAGTATAAGAAACATTTTGATATCATAATAATTCTTGGTGACCAATTTTTTTGTTTTAAATGAAGTTCGTATTAATTTAATTTCTAATGGTTCGCAGTAGAGATTTCTACATTTTAAATGGTTCCCAATTAACATTACTTCTTATTATGAACGTTTTTAAGAATAATTCAATTGAAAATGACGGCAATTTTTCTTACCTTTAACAAATTTTTCTAATCAATGTTAATGTTAAGTTATAATTTATTTCATGTATCAACAATTTTTTAATCCTATCAAATTTTAATTAATGCAAAGTAAAAAATATTTGGATGAAGAAATTTACAATTTTTCAGTTTTGAACGGTTTAATAATACAAATTCAATTCATTTAAATTTAAAATAATCAAATTTTGAACATACTTATTTAAAAATATTTCATTTTTAAGGTTTCGAAATTTGTTAACGTTTTGAATTAAAAATGATACAATTTAAACACCGTTTTAAAGAAATTGTCCAATTTTTAAAATTTTAGTCAGAAATTTTTTAATTTTGATAGCTTTTGATTTACAATTTTTAAATTTCAAACACTTTCAAATTATTCAATTTTTAAGACTTTAATTTAGAAATCATATAAATTCAAGTTCTCACCTAGAATTTTTAAAAAAATTTTATGAACATAATAATAATAAAAATTAATAATGGATTTTTTGATTGTTTATATTCCTAATCTAAAAAATCTAGAGATCTGAACGCGGACCTCGCGCGCGTTTATGTACTGTTAATCTGAAAAAAATAGAATCTTGAAAACAAAGAATACAGATTAATGTTTACAAATATTGTATTTTCTAGATAGAGCCGGCGGACTAGACTTCACAAGACTTTTTACACGATGTAAATTATGATCAAGTGTCACAATGTTTTTTAACTTTTGAAACAGGCTCTTCGAGAAGCTTTCGTCTTTTGGGGGTCCAATCTGGCAATGCAGGTACTGTTGGCATTGGAACTTTCTCCTTATTTTTTACTACACGATGTTTTTTATTCAATTTCTTTTTTTTTACTTTTCCAGATTTTCTTCGAGGGGTCTTTTTCAAGGAATCTAGATCATATCTGAAGAAATTGTATTGATGATTTTTTTTATACATTCATCTCAAATTATCTAGCATTGCTAGCCTCATCTTAAATTACAAAGCTGTAAATAATAATTAAGTCTATTTTACAATAAAAGCCTGAGACAAACAGACCTAATAAATTAAACTGTACAACTCAAAATAATATAATTAAAAATGATATTGAAAAATAACCTACAATTTGAATTTTTTTAATAATAACCTATATTTGTTTGTATTTCTCGCTAAAATTCCAAATTCTATTCCGCGTCGAAGAGCTGTACTAATTTTCCGTTTGATTCCTTTACCAGGTGTAAAGCCGTATTTAGCATGTAAGCGATTAGCAATTTCGTTTTTGGTCAATCCTTCTTCGGGCTTCTCCGATTTGAGCATGTCGTAAACGAGGACTGATTTTCGCACCATTCTTCTTTCTAGACTCTCTAAGTGTCTAATTTAATTTTTACTCGTTATTATCTTGGCAATAAACATGTCTAAAAAATATAACTCGACGATACGTCGGAATCCAAAATAAATTTAGCAGGCTAGAACTGACATCATAGAACTGATCGGAAGTTGGAGTCAGTTGGGGAGACAAAATTAAAAATGAAATGAAAGTATTAACCTGAAGCTAGATCCAAAATCGGTAGTTATTATTATTTTTTTTTTCGAAATTTGAATTAAATTTAGCTTGGCTTGAATTCAAAGTTTCTATTAAAACATATTTCAGTTTTGTTTTCAGTTTGGAATCTCAGAATTCTAGATCATTTAATTTTCTGGGAGTTTTCGCGTTATTTTTATTTTTTTATCGCACCATAACTTTAATTGGATGGTTTTCTTATACCATTTCTTGAAAAAATAATAAAAGGGCATTCTCACCATTTTTAATTAGTTTTATGATAAATAATTTAAAAAAATAATAATATATAAATCCGTATTAATTTCTAATCATTCATTCGTAATCATTTTCCATTTTCGTATTCTAAATCGACCATTGCTAAGTTGCTGTTTATTCAAACCAGGGAGTTTTGTTGAGCTTCAATAAGAATTTTCATTCTCTGCTATTAACGGTTGTTCTACGGTACTGCTGTGCGCTAGGATTAACCTAGATTGAAGTTGTTACATTATTAAATGTTGCTAAAATGCTATTGAGCATTTTTCGCGGTTGTTTTATGAAATTCATAGCTTCTGAAGGTTGTAGTTAATATTGACAGCTATTTTTATATACCGTTGCTGATAATTTGTATTGAATATTGCTAAGTTGTTGTTTATTCTAGCTAGGGATTCTTGTTGAACTTAAACCAGAATTGTTATTGCTCGTTACTAACGGTTGCTATATAGTGCAGCTAATGGTTCTTATTGACCTTGATTGGGGTTGTTTCGTTATTAAATGTTGCTAAGATGTTGTTGAGCACCAAGCAGCATTATTAGGATTTGATTTATGAGGTTAAAAGCAACTGCGGGTTGTATATAATCTCGATACGGATTTTTATTCACCACATACTAATAGTTCTTATTGAACGTTGGTAAATTGATGTTCACCCTAGATGGGAATTTTTTTTGCATGCTATGAATTGTTATCGATCATTCACAAGAGTTGGTATGAATTGTTGTTAGAGGTTATCGCGTGATGTTACTGAGTTTCTGCGGGTTGTATTTGAACATGATCAGAGTTTTTTTATTTTTAAATGTTGATAAGATGTTATTCAGGGTCATTGAGCATTGTTGGGGGTTGTTTAATAAGATTGGTGGTTTCTAAGGTTTCTGCATAATCTAAATAGCGGTTTTTTTGCTGTTTCTATAGGGATTGTTGTTGAGCGTTAATAAGAATTATTATTGAACTTTACTAACTGCTATTGTATGGTTCTGCTGAGTATTTTAATTGATCTTGATCGGGTTTGTTTCGTTATCAAATATTTCTTAAAGATTATTGAAAATTATCAAGCATTGTTAGAGATTGTTTTTACAAGATTCATAGTTGGTGACGGTTATACTTCATCTTGATAGGGTTAATAAGAATTGATAATAAGAGTTGCTATCAGTAGTAATAGTCAGTTGTTGTATTTTGCTGCTAAAGGTTTTATTTCACCCTGCTAAAGAATGCTATTGTCCGTTCTTAATAGCTGTTATGGTGTTATTATTACATGCTAATGTATGATGCTATTAACCATTGCTAGTGAGTGTTATTGCTATTGATAAAAGTTATTCTTGACTCTTATTAGAGGTTATTCTTGACCGTTACTAAAGGTTATTATTGACAGTTGTTCGGGGTTGTTGTAATATATAATCGTTCCTCTGTAATTCCTAGTTTTTAGTTCAGAAATCGCAAATTCAATTAAAGTAATCGACCTAAAAAAAATCATATTTCTCCAATCTTCTCAATTAGAAAGACTTTGCATCTCAGTACACTCAAAAAGAGAAAAACATTGCAACTTGGACATCATGTTTACTTTTTCCGCGAGGCATAAATCTCCAATAAATCAGTAA
>JAUELO010000345.1:2937414-2947952 GCA_032357855.1 Amphibolips quercusostensackenii
CCCATGGAATCTTTTAAAATATCATACAACCATATGGGTTCTGTGAAATCGTTTCATTTTTCAAAAAATCTAGGCAACTCTTTAAAACCACAATGCTTTTTTTTTAATTCATTAAAATCCTTGGAAATCCGTTGAAATTTTTTAAATCTCTTAAACATGCCTAAGAATTTTTTCAAATACCCTACAATATTTTAAATTCTTCACAATCATTTTAAATTCCTTGAGATTTCTCAAAGCCCATGAAAAATCCTTGGGATTCTTAAAAATACCCTAAAATCTTTAAAATCCTTTGAAATCCTTTCAAATTATTGAAATAAAATGAAAATTCATTAGGATCTTTAAAAATTTAATTATATATTTAACATCTTTTAAAATCTCTTCAAATTAACACATTTCCCTCCCCTCTTCTACTTCATCACCCCTTGCTTAACCCATCGCTACCTTTCCTCACTTTCCCTCACTACCCTCCTTCACTTCAAATAATTTCCCTTTCTTCCCCTCCCTACTTTCCCCTCACTACCCCTTCCATAATTTACCCTAACTTACCCTCACTTACCCTTCTGGAAAAAATGTAATATTCTTCACAGTTACTTAACACGTTGAATGGAAAACAAAGTAATTAAAATGTATAATTATTATGACAATTTATATTATCATAGGAATTTAGCATCCCTACAAAGTTATTTTTTGTAAAAGTAATTTTTTGATGAGAAAATTTTTCTTGAATTTATGGAGAATTCTAAAAAAAAAGTTTAGATTATAAATAAGAACATAAATTATAGGAGTGTCTTTAATACTAGATTAATTTCTTAAATGAAAAAATTGTGTTTATTTGACTTTAAGAAGTAATAAAATTACAATTTTGTTTCATAATTTAAGTTTAGAACTCAAGGAATTTTTTTAAGGGTGTAGACTGTAGAGTGAGTCGGAAAAGTCCTTTTTCAAGTTGAGGATTCTAACAGTTCAGCTGTAATCAAAGAAAAATCCAATAGTGTTTTCAAAATGAAAAAACAACATTTTTCCTAATTTCAAAATTGTTAGTTTGGTCTTTTTTAAGCAATTTTTAGATCTTTCAAACTATCATGCACAGAACATAAAATTTATTCGATAGAACTAAAATTTGGATGGCTCGCTACTGTTGGGGAAATACAATTTCTACCCACTATTAGAATCCGTTTAAAAAAAAAGAAGATTTTATCGGCCTTCTTTAGGCAGAGCCAGAAATGACCATAACCTTTATTTTTCCTATCCTAAAACATAAGATTTGCAATTTAGAAAAAAAGGTCTAAAAAAACTTGTGACGATCCAAATTGTATGTAATGTTTTGTATTATAGAACTTAAAAAAAGTTTCAGGCCGCAAAGGTTTTAAATAAGAATCTTAACTCAGAAAAAAGATTTTTTAGTTTGAAGAAAATATCTTTGAATCAAAGAAAAATGACAATTTTTCTTTAATTGAAAATTATTTTCATCATTTTAAAGTTAATTTTGTTTCAAGATTTCAAAATTAGATTCTAAAATTCTTAAAAAAGTCAAGTAAGCAACAAATGAAACAAAACAAGATGAGTTGACACAACACAATACAAAACGACTATAATTAATTCTCTTCACCTGTACAAACAATAATTTTTTTAAAACATTTCCTGTTTTCTAATATTGCGTAGAATAAATAATGTTATGTAATACTAGGTTGACATTGGTATTTTATCATAATGACTTGTTACTTTTCGATGCAAGAAAATGAAATTATACTAATTATTTTTAACAATCACGTGCTGAAAGAGTGATAGTTGCTAAATTTTGTAATAATGACTAGCAGAAAATCTACTCATGAGAACAATGAAGATGTGTTTGGAAATGGGATGAAATTGTGATTTTATGAGAAATATAAATGATAATAAAAATGTGTACGTGCAGATCCTCACCTAGCTGCAGAATCAGACAGAAGTGAGGCTGTATTTGGTATTGTGAATGTTGACTCCGAGCATATTTGTTTAGCAATGGAGGAGAAGCGAAGCAAGCGAGGGTATGGTCGGCTCAAATATTGTGCTGTTCCATTCATTCTCACGACGATCATAGACACATTATCCCGCACCAGAAAGACAAGCTTTAATTGCATGGAACAGAGGAAAATTGCAAAAAATAACGAATTTTTCAGAAGATAGTTAAATTTTCGACAAAAAAGCTTATTTTCAGCCAAGAGAGATGAATGTTCACCCAAGAAAGATGACTTTTCTACCAAAATATACAAATTTTTAATCTAAAGGAACGAATTTTCATCAAAATACATGATTTATCAACCAAACACTTGAATTTTGAACAAACAAAAAATAGTTCTCACTAATAATAGATCAGCTAAATTTGCAATAAAAAAAAACAGTTTTTTTCATTCGGCTACTAAACATCTAGCATTGTTTTTTCAAACTGTGAATTAATATTATTATACTTTTAATGGTATAATATATTTGTTTAAGTTGAGGACGCAAAAAAATTTGTTTGTTAAAGTTAATTGGAATCAAATATAAATGTCACATCACGATCAACATCTTGTAAACGGCTCATTGAATTCGAACAAATCTGACGCTAAAATTCTTATATGTATATAAACGTACATTCTGGAAATGCGCGTTCGGAAAAATAAACATCAAATTTTTTACAACAAATAATAAATAATGTTATTTATTTCATGTTTTCTTCTTTTGACAGTAAATTCATACAACGTGCCGTGATGAAAATTGCATTGTATTTCTTGCAGCGTTTCTCTCCAAAAACAATGTAGAACAACGTGAGATGAAAATTTTTGTATGAGTTGAAAAAAATCTTAAATTTTTCATAAATAATCAAGATTTTTATCAACAAACTTATTTTTGTAAATTTAAAAAGCATATTTCTGTGATAGACATTCATAAATAAAAGTTGTGACGTTACAGTTATTAATATCCGTTTAGCCGTTTACGAGAAAAATGTTGGTCATGCTGAAACATTATAATTTTCTTCTTATTAACTTTTACAACAAATTTTTTCGCGCCACCTAAACTTTAGAAAATATTTTTTAACATATAAGCTATGAAAAGATCAACTCAACAGCATGAAAAAACAATTCCAAATGCTAAGTGGCCAACTTAGAAAAATTCAACCTCGACTGAAAATTCAAGGTCGAATAAAAAAAAACCTGGTAAGCAGAAAATTCCAAAATTTTGTATTTCGACTAATCTCAACCAATACTACAACACTATAAAGGTCGCTTTTTTGGCTCCGCACACTTTTTTTGTGTAGATGTGTTTTCAACCAAGAAAGATGCCTTTTCCACAATAAAAGATAATTTTTCAGTCTAAAAGTACAGATTTTTAACAAAACGGTTCAATTTTTTAACCAAAAAAGATAAGTTTCCCAACATAATCGAATTTTTGACAAAATAATTAAACTTTCAACAAAATATTTGAACCTTCTACCGTTTAAATGAATTTTTAATCTACAAAGATTAATTTCCAACTAAGAAGAATTATTTAGTATCCAGAAGATTAGTTTTCTAACAAAAAGACGTATTTTCAACAAAATACGTAAATTTTCATCCAAACAGTCGAATTTTGAACAACAACAGTGAGTTTTCAACGAAAAATGGAATAATGAAAGCAGCTAACTTAAACGAAAATGCATTATTATTTATTTTTTAAGCTAAATATAAAATGTTTCAGAAAACAGTTGAGTTTTTAACCCGAACAGAATTTCCATCAAGAAAGCCAATTTTCATTCAAGACTGATAAGTTTTCGAAAAATAGTTTAATTTTCAACTGAAAAAGTCAATTTCCAAAAAAATTCTTAAACAGTTGAAGATAACCGAGAAAGATTAATTTAACATAATAATTAAATTTTTAACAAAATAAATTAACTTTTAAAAAAATAGTCAAACTTTTCACCAAATAGCTGAATTTAAACCTACAAAGATGAATTTTTAACCAAGAAGAATTTTTTTCTATCAAGAAGATCAATTTTTTGCCAAAAGACGAATTTTCAACAACAAAAAATGAATTTTCAACAAAAAATTTAAAATCTGAACTGAAAAAGATATCTTCCAACCTGTAAAAGTGAAAAAACTAATTTTTATACAAAAAATAATTATCCACCTGCTGAATTTTACAAAAAAGACGAATTTTTAAAAAGATAGTTGAATCCTGAACTAAATAGATAAATTCATCACACAATATTAATTTTCTACCCGAATGGACGAATGTTTGATAAAATAGTTTAATTTTCAACAAAATACTTAAACGTTTAAAAAAATTGTAAAATGTTTTACCAAATAGTTAAATTTTTAAGCTACAAAGACAAATTTTCAACGAAGAAGAATTATTTTCTATCAAGAAGATTAATTTTCTACCAAAAGACAAATTTTCGACAAAATACACGAATTCACAACCAAACCGTTGCATTTTTAATTTAAAAAGGTGAGTTTTCAACCAAAAATGGACCACTTAAAAAAACTAATTTCCATAAAAGAAACGAATCATCCATCATCGGAATTATAAAAAAAGACGAATTTTCAACAAAGATATTTGCATCCTCAACCAAATAAATAAATAAATTTAACAAACAACATTATTTTCCTACGCGAATAGATGAAATTTCAACAAAATAGTTTAATTTTCAAGCTAAAAAATCGAATATTTTAGAAAACAGTGGAATTTTCAACCCAAAAAGTTGAATTTTAGACAAAAAAAGTTATTTTTAGCAATCTTTCATCCCAGAAAAATGAAATTTCCAACATAAATAATCAATTTTCAATCAAAAAGGATGAATTTTCAACGAAACAGTTAAATTTCCTGCAAAGATGTATTTTCAACCAAATTTTCAACCAAGAAGAATTATTGTCTATGAAGAAGAATCATTTTCTGCCAAGATGATTAATTTCCTACAAAAATACGAACTTTAGAAAAAATATATGAATTTCTAACCAAACAGTTAAATTTTGAACTGCAAAAGATGAGTTTTCAACCAAAAATGGGACAGTTAAAAAAACTAATTTCCAATAAAAATACGAATTATCCACGAACTGAATTCTACGAAAACAGAAGAATTTTCAACAAGATAGTTGAATTTTCAACTAAATAGATAAATTCAATGAACAAGATTAATTTTCTACACAAATAGTCAAATGTTTGAAAAAATTGTTTAATTTTCAATTAAATAATTAAACTTACAGCAAAATAGTTGAATTTATTAGCAATTAGCTGAATTTTAAATCTGCAGGGTTGAATTTTCAACAAAAAAGAATTGTTTTCTACCAAGGAGATCAATTTTCAACGAAAACACGAATTTTGGGCTAAAAAAGATGATTTTCATGTAAAATGGAACTGTTAAATTTGCATTAAAAAAGACTTTAAATTTCAAATTATCAAATTTTAAACGCTTTTATTCAGAAATGATACAAGTTTAATTCTTTTTGATTACATTCAAAATATAGTCCTTTTTAAACATTTTTCTTAATCTAAAATAGTTTGAATTGGAACTTTCTTAACTCAAATCATTCAACATATATATTTTTTCAATTTCAAACGCTTTCAATTCGAAATTATTAATCATAAATTAATGTTTCAAAAATATTTAAAACATAATATTTAAAAATTTGTTTAATAATTGATTTTTAAATATAAAGTCCCAGACCAGGTTAAATTTATAATAAATGTCGGTAAATGTCGGTAACAGGAATCTATATAAATATAGTTTTAAATTTAAATCCGGTCTTATGCTTTTTTGAGCCTTTGAGTTAGGCTAAGTATTCTCAGAAAAAATTATTAATCACAGGAAATAATGGCAAAATAAGTAAGATCGACCAGAACAAATATTATGACTATGAAAAATCATTCTGACGCAGAGTAGGTACTGTTTGTTCTTCTGCTTTAAAAGATAGATATTTTCCGTGAATATGAACAATTTAAATGACAAAATTTGATATGGAATTCTGTGTGAAAATTTATAATCTTACAAATATTTCATTAGATCATTTTCTTAAATTCTGAATATGAAAGTTAATTATTAAAAAAGGGGTTATTCTCAGAAAAAAAATTAATCACGGGGATTTTCATTATAGAAGGGATAAATCTACTTGCTTTTTACCGAATTTTTAAGAATATTACGGTTTCAGTAAACAGTAGCTTGTTTTCTCGGGAAAAAGATTCTCTACAGATTGACTTCATTCATTTTTTAATAATAAATCGAATATTATCAAATATAATTATGTATTTGTTTATAAAATTGTTTAAAAACTGTTTAAGCCATTAAATATATTTTTTAGTTGAATGAGGTCTTGTTGTAGAGAATCTTTTTGCCAAAAAATAAGCTATTATTTATTGAAATCTTATCAGTTTAAAAATTTTAGTAAGAATCGACAAGATTAAAAGTTTTATCGAAAACATATTTAAAAAAAAAACAATTTTTTACACAACTGGCGGAAATTATCTACACTTCTGTTTTTTGAGTTGTTGCTAAATTGCCCTAATTTTTATGATATTGATACGAAAGAAAACCCTTTTAATAAATATAAAAATATTATTAAAAACATAGAAATTTGACCTTTTTTTAAATATCTTTTGCAGGGTGCTTACTTCAATCCTGAAAAAACCCTGACAATTCCAGGTTTTTTCCAAGTATCTGAAGTTCTTTTAAGATGCAATTTTTCATGTTACGTTTTCAGGAATTCAATTAATATATTTAATTTACAATGCTTTGACAAATTATATTACAAGATATTCTTAAATATATTGACATCATCGAATTACTAAATATTAAATAATACCAAAAACATAATTAATAATTTCTTGAATTTGTCCATGAAGTCCATGAATTTGAGTTACTATTATAATAAAAATTTATTTTAGCTTCTTATACTTAAAACTCAGTGCATTTTCAGGTAAAATTAATGTACTATATTAAATTAAATTCAAACCGCTTTAAATTCCTTACTTTCCAAGTAAAAATATTACATTTTTCAAAATATATATGAATTTTGAACCAAACAGATGAATTTTCAATAAAAAAGAAGAATTTTCATTTAAAAAGATTAATTTTCTACCAGAAAAGATGAAATATAACATATAAGTTTCCACATAAAAAAGATAAATTGTCAAATTAACATTGAACATTTAAATTGTAACTTAAAAAAAGTGATGGTCAACCAGAGAAAAGAATATCTTAACTAAAATAGTAGAATATTCATTTGAAATAATTACATTTTCAGTTTAGAAAAATATTTTTCAACCAAAAAAAAAACATATTCTCAAAAAAATATTTAAAATTTTAACCAAAGTAAGGGTTTTTAACTAAAATAATAAATCTTCAACTGGAATAGTTGAATATAACTAAAAAAAGAATTTTTGACAAAATAGTTAATTGCTCAACCAAAATGATGAATTTTCAACAAACAATCAAATGAATAGCTGAATTTTCAGACAAAAAATTGATTTTTAACAAACAAAAAAACGAATTTACAAAATAATAGTTCAATATTGAAATAAATATTTTAAATTTTAACAATTTGATGCAGCTATAAAATATCTTAGTTTATAGGATTTAAAACTGTGAATTAATAATAATAATAATAGTCAAAATATATAAAAATATATTATTAATAAGAGTCATGTAGTATCAAGTGACATTTAAAGTGATTGGATGGCTTTCTTTGCTAAAATATGTGACTTCAGTAAAAAAAAAATCAATGTCTTTTTCACCGTTTAAAATTAAAGAATTTTAAATACTGAACCTTTAAAGTTTGATTATTCTAAGAACTTTAAACATGATATAATACTTTTTAATTTATAACTTTCAAAATTAATGAATTTAAACTTGAAGCGTTAAGAATTAAACAATTCCAAACTTCGTTTAAAAATTGAAGAGTCCTTAATTCGGATTTTGAAACTAAGTCGTCAAAAATAATTAATTTTGCAATTGTGTATCACGACTTTCGAAATTCAATCATTTTATTCAAAAATGCAGAATTAATAGCAGAACGGTTGCATTACAGAACTAGATAACAAACATTTTAATCGAAAATGTGTTTATTTCATGAAAAAATCTTAAGCTTGCTGTAACTTCCATCTCCAGTGTTTCCACTTTATTTGTATTTATATTTATATGTTGCTCATTTTAAGAGCACTTTGCTTCCTGTTAGCAAATGTATTTGCTTCCTCATAGAGGAAGCATTAGTGATTTATTAAATAATAAACAAACTAAAGTTTTCATTTTGATCCATTTTAAAACAGAAATTTACAAAAAATACAAAATCACAAAATACTACAAACAAAATTTTAAATACAATGACAAATTAGACAAATCAAATTTTGTATCTGAAGCCGCATTCTTTTCGAGCTAGAAAGGGGAAGAAGAGAATTCTGTCGCACCCTACCCTTTCCCTGCTTTATGATTTTTGTTACCAAAATTATCAGAATTATTTTATTTTAAAATTTATGATCAAAAAGTATTTTCTATTCGTGCATCAACTTTGAATTACGTTGATGAAAAAAATTGTTCTGTTTAAAACAGATGTTGTAAATATTATGAATGAGCAGAAATTCCTTACTCTTGGATAAAATGTATTATTATTATAAATCGATCGATTCGTTTCGATCCAAGGAATCTTTTTTATTGTTGCGTCAATTTTGAATTATGTTAAAGAAAAAAGCTTAGCTATAAAAAACCGTATTTTCAAATATCATGCATTACCATAGCTTTCTTACTCTTCAATATAATGTATCAATATTATAGGTCAATCGATTCGTCTCGAATCAACAAATCTTTTCTATTCTTGCATCAATTTTCAATTGTGCCAATGAAAAAAGTTTTGCAATAAAAAAACTTATTTTCAAATATTATGCAATACCATAGATTTCTTACTCTTTAATCAAATGTATCAACATTATAGGTCAATCGATTCGCCTCAAATCAACACATCTTTTCTACTTTTAAAACAACTTTAAATGATAAATTATATCATAAATGACCATATCTTGCTTACTCTTTGATAAAATATATTAATTTTATAAGCCAATCGATTCGCCTTGAAGCAAGGAATTTTTTATTATTTTGCATCAATTTTGAATTATGTCAATGAAAAAAGTTTTACTATAAGAAACCGAATTTTAAAATATTATAAAGTGCTACAAAAAAATGTGGTAAATATTTTTAAAAATCCATCGGTCAGTTTCAAGACATTAGCGTTAAAAAAAAAGTTTGTTTCTTTGGATTTTAAAAATGCTATAACCATAGTGATTTTATATTGATCAAAACAAGCTATAAGGATAAATTTTCGTTTTTCTGTGGGATACAAATTTATGTCCATAAAATTTTGCAATCTTGAAAAAAAAGTATTCTAAAAATTGTTGAAAGTGCTCGAACTTTTTTAATTTTTATCAAAAATGGCTGTTCAACGAATTTAATCTTTTTTTTTGGTCCTTGAAACTGCGTGCAGTGGGTCTCGAAACGTGGAGATTTGAAGAAATCCGCAAAAGTCAGTTTTCGCATAAAACTAATACCTTCTCATTATGATGAGAATGTAAAAATAATGAATAAAAAAAAAGTTTAATTCATAAAAGAGAGGGGAAGAGATTCCTAAAAAGTTAACAAGTATTTCCCATAAGAAAAAACGACGTTTTTGTAAATTTTATTTAGAATTGTCAATATAAGGTGAATTGAGTTAAAATAAAACGTTTCTCTTTAGGCTGTGCCTAGTCGTCCCGAAAAATTGGGGGACTTGGGAAAGGGTATGGGCTAGTCGTCCGAATTTTCGGGACGACTAGCCAAGCGTGGGAGAAATATTAGTAGTCATCCCGAATTTCGGGACGGCAAAAAACTTCGTTCTTTTTAATATTTAATTTTAATTGATCAATTAATAATAATGAATAAATTGTCACATTGGTATGATAAAAAAGTCGCGAGACAAAAAATTGGCAAAAAGCGAGCAGAAACGTAGGAGCTTCAATGAGGACAGAATGAATGGAAGAACATTAGATTATTATACATAATTGTTATATATAATTGTTTACAAGCTCAACTTGAAAGTTAAAAAAAGAGACTTTATAAATAAAATTTAAAAAAAGATTTCGTGAGGCTTATCGAATTTAATATAAAAAATAAACAATCGCAGCCTATCAGATCCTCTTTCCAACAATTAACAATCAATTAAGCACCACAAGGAAGTAAGGGCTGAGCGTAATAAAAAAGGAATTAAATTCCGAGGCGTCGCTCTCCAAGACAGAAATTGAGATCTTCATCATTCTCCGTTCTAAATTACGGAAAGCGGGTTCCAGACCAGCTCCACGGGGATCTAATTATCGGTTTGGGAACTTTCGAAATTAATAAAACTCGCTGCCCGCTCTCCGCTTCCTCATCATCTCCTCCACGCCTTCCTGTTATATTACTCTCGGAAGTAAAATCCAAGTTCCTTGAGAAAGAGCTCGGTACGTCGGTGGAAGGAGCTTGAGGGGGTGGCTAAAGAGGAAAGAGGATGGAGGATGGACGAAAGAGGGTGATAGTTAAGAGGAAGGAAAGG